>CABFWB010000053.1:289216-313688 GCA_902151455.1 Timema bartmani
GGGGGGGGGGGGGGATTTGTTTGAGTGTATATTTATGATAATTAATTTTTGAAAATTTAAAAATTTTCATAAATGGGTTTAATGATGTTATACAGATTTGATATCTGGGGAACGTCTCACATTATAAATAAGAATGTTCATTTTTCTAAAAAATACACTGTTTGATTTTTGAAAATAATGACATAATTATAATAAACTTTACTATATGAGAAAGCATGCATGATTGAGATTGAGTCGTAACATATTTTATTGTTTACCTCGTCTCAATACATATTCGGGTTTCGTACATATATTTTAGTAACGCTAATATAGCAGGGTTGAAGAAGATAATATTTAGAAGAAATGTACCCACATTTCGTGGAGGGAGAGTGAGAAACAATTTATTAAAAACACCCTTTATTAAGCAGGACAAAATTCGAACCTTCACCATATCTTGAACCGTCAAATTGGTATTTACACTTAATACTTATTTAATAACAGTAGTATATAGGCTTTAAATAGTATTAATTAATTAGTATATTATTTAACTAGATATTTACATGGCAAAGAAAAATGTATTAATTGTATACATGCATTTTAATTAAATATTGGTAATATTCATTCTTGTGCACTATTCTAGCCAAACTTAAAATAAATATAGGCCTACATACAAGCCAACATAAAACACTTAATTTTAATTACTAATTACATAGTGCCACACACTTCTTGGTTTCCAATTTTTAATACTGGGTGTTTATTTGGTTAAATAATGAGAAATACGAGTAGATAATCTTTTTATTATAGGGTTAAATTAAATTACCCACTAAATGAACATTGTTCCCTGGATAGGTCTTATAGCCTATTGAAAATAATCTATACATATTTTCAAAATTATGTATCACTAAATATAAAACTTATTATAAAATATGTTAAAAGTGATCAAGAGTTAAAATATATTTGATATTTATTTCATAATTTGTTTACTACAGTTTATGTTTATCGAAATAAACACTAGCCTACATTATTATGAATAAAAATTATTAGCACGTTTAAAAAAATGTTTAAGTGGATTTAAAATAATTTAATTGTGATGTGTCGGGTTAGAAACCTAAGCCAGCTATTTTATTTAAATCAGAAAAAACAAATTAGAATATAATTTACCAAAAATAACACGTCTTCAAAATAGGTGATTATCCGAGATTCAACACGAATGAGCACTCTTCTAATAAAAGCCTACTAACATTCCTTCCGTTGTGAAACAATAGACGATCTTCCAGCAGCCAGCCAGTCAAATATTTCCGAGATGCGCCCCTCCCCGCTATAACTCTTTATTAGTGAACAATAGCGTTATGTTAATTAACATCACACGTCATATCTATAAATATTCATGTGTGGACTTCTTGAAACCTGGTTTAATATTCCTCTGGTAATTGTTAGCAACGAAACTTACTCATCGGTATGTATGAGACGTAGGGGTTTACCTTCGCTTATAATGTTTATTTACTATCAATAAGATAATTTGATACTTTATTGAGGCCGCTGGATGTGTTGGCTCGGAGCCAAGTCCAACGTATTTAAAATCTCAATCGTAAGGAGTAGTTTCGAATAGGTTAAAATCCAAGCAGTAATATTTTGTTTTTCTTCTAGTCTCTTCGGAAAGAAAAGTATTGTGATCGTCAAAAAAAATCTAATTCGTGATTTTGAAAAATGTCGACGTTTCATGACCCCCTAAATATGAAAAAGTTTTTTTACCTATCGGATTAAGACTTGGTTTCTTGGGTTTTAATGAGGTTCCACCGATGTAATTTTGAAATTAGATACCTAACCATAGTTACAAAAGGGCTAAATAAAAAATATTCGTTTTTTTTAACGATTTTGATTAAATTTTGTATTTAGGCACTGTTTAACATTACAAACCAAATGACAGCTCTCATTTTACGGTGAATTTAAGGGTACTTTACATAAGCTGAGATATCCCATTTTGATCATATCTCCGTAACTATTTGAGATATTAAATAGATTATCACTGTAAAGTTTAGGTTCTAGTAAAACTATAGATCTTTTATTTGAAATATATTTTCGTGAAACGAGTATTTTCTGGTAAATAAGCAGATATAGAGTTTTTTTTATTCAGGTCTTTGAAATATGAAAAATATTGTTGTGCTACTTGGTGGCCAGAGATGATCCTCTTTTCTAAAGGTTTTATGACAGTGTATATTATTTAATTTCTTAACCATGTATAATATTTCGGTTCACAAAGCTTAAGAGTTTTTAGTAAATGACTCTAAGATAAAAGATAGAGAAATTTTTGTGGTGCACTGTACCAATTTTATTTTTATTGCCGTGTTTTAATACATGTTCAGGCTATACGCATAGATGATAATTCCTCTAATGGGGTAGCAGGTCTTATAACGGGTCATGACCTTAAAAAAGTTGAAATAGCGACCAAAAACTCAAAAAATGTGACCAATAGTGACTTTCAACAGAAAATAAAAGAGACAAAATAGTGACTTTTTTCCTCCGTATTTCCAGGCATCTATAGTGGTTTTTTTTAAATCTTCTATGCATTTTTTAGCACCGTGTCTTACTACCCGTTCGGGTTATACGCTAATGTGTTAGGGATGAGGAAGGTTGAATTTAAAGAACGTGTACCCGCATTTTTGTGGAGGTAGAGTGGAAAGATATTTAGGAAAAGTCACCCTCAGTACAACCGACCAGGGTTCGAGCCCCGATATTCTCATAATCGGTAGTCCAGTCTATTGCAAGAGTGACGCCTTACACTGTTCGACCACTGAAGCTGCTATGGTGACTTCAACAAATTATTTCACGACTATAAGACTTATGCGAAAAAAAATTGTTTCAAATTTCTGAAATAACATTTTTTATAGCCTAATTAATTTTCTTTTTTTAAAATACAAGGATTTTTAAATTAAGTTTATTTTACATATTATGACATTATTGACTTTTCAGAAATAAGGCCCCCTCATTATTTTCAATTTTCAATTTGGCCCTTACAGTCAAACGAGTTTGACATGCCTATCCTAGACCCTCAGATGTACTTCATAAGAACTCTACAGTAAAATAAAATTACCATCAATACTGAGCCAGAAAGAAAAATAAATATATTTAAATTATAATTTCAGCTAATGCGAAAAAATTAAGAAAAAAGTGACATGTTGTGAGCCATGGGGCAGGGATGAGGAAGGAAGTATTCTGGCCTCTCCTAAGATAGTCACGTGCGCTAACCTCTCATCTAATGCTTCCACTGTCTATTATTTCAAAATTTACTAACAACGTTCAATAAATGAAAATTTTCCAGTAGGTGAAAGAAAGATCCCCTTTTATAAACACTTTCAAAAGTTTTAAAAATTAATTACCCTTTTAGAAGAAATATTTGAGACGAGCGCCCAGAGAAGCCATTGAGGGTTGAAGGCACGGAGAATTGGGGGAGTGGGGCTGCTTTTTGTACACTTGATAGCTCGTCCATTATCAAGACTGTAGAATAGTGTATTAAAGTCATTCCCTCTACCTTCATATTATGATGGTACAAAATTATTTAAAGGGAAGAGCTTCCAACAATTGCTTATTGAGTTTTGTTTGAATTCCTTTGAATGATTGGTGAAACGTCCTAGTTTAATAAATTAAACAAAAATTGACACCTCCTCCCCCTTTCTAAAAACACAGAGTTTAATCAGGTATTATCAAGTTAAAATAAAATAATAAATTTAAAAAGGACATAAAAAATTAAATACTCACAGTATTATTGAATGAAACTAACTCAAAAACGTTAAGAAAAAAGTATAATTAATAATGAAAAATTAATAAGTTATGTCTATTTTAAGTTAACTGACCACAACTTCTTACCCCCACCCCCCTCCAACCTTAAATCAAAATAAACACACTTATTAGAAAAACGAATGATATGATTTACTATAGTTTGACTATTGACAGTGATTTCCAACAAACAGTCGATGAAAAGATTCATTTAGGAGGTAAGTAAAATAATAATAATAATAATAATAATAATAATAATAATAATAATAATAATAATAATAATAATAATAATAATAATAGGATACTGAATGAACCCCATTAAGGTATGGAATTTAAATGAGGATTTTTATCAGAAAAAATGAAAGTTGTTACTCCCGGCTATAATAGTAAACGATAGTTTTAAGACTTAAATTTGTTACCAAAGATAGATATATTAAAAATTTGAATGTCTTTTACATAACCTACTCGTTATTTTGACTTAAGAGGCCAGAGATGTCCAAGAAATTAGTTTGAACCAAACAGACGCCCATTCCACCGGTTTTTAATATTTGAACGGGCTATTGGCTTCTTATAACTTAATTTAAGCTTGAAAAGCATAATAATACACTCAACTTCAAAGTTACTCATTTAACTCCCTTACAAAGATTTCACACAGGACCTTTAATTAAATTAAATGGTTGGATTTGGAGTGAGCAAAAATGTATTGCTTATATTTTGGTAGGTCTGCTTTACGTCACTTTACTCACGGCCCCTTGGTATAGTGGTAAAAACACCTGGCTAGCAACCTGATGTAGCCCAGGCAAGCATATATTGTGTAATTATTATTATTATTATTATTATTATTATTATTATTATTATTAGCGCTGCGTCTTACTACCCGTTTGGTTTATACGCACTTACGCTAATGTGTAATGGTAGGGTGATTGTGAGATGAAATGGAGGACTTACAGAATTTAATGTGGGATCCTAACCACGGTGGAGGCCTGGCATTCCACACATTCACAAGTTTTGATTAATACATGTCTTGTCAGAGGTGAAGGAAGGGTTTGGCAATCAGATAGATCTGTGCCGGGACCGAGGATTGAACCCCGGACCCCCAGCACAGAAGTTCGACACCTTACCCCTAGACCACCAGGTCACCAGTATGTTAACTGTTATTGAAAGAGCTTTGTGAGTTTTGGTATGAAACATAAGTAGAATTTCTTTTTATATTTGTACGCCACTTATTTACAACCCGCCTCGGTGGCGTAGTTAGCTAACGCGCTAGTCGTGTTGAGCTCGACTGCCGAGGACGGGAAGATCGAGGTTCGAATCTCGCTCGGGTGAACTGGGAGTGGTGTTTCCTAAATGGTTTTCCACTCTCCCTTCACGCAAATGCGGGTTCACTTCCTCTATATTCAACCTTCCCAATTCCTAACCCATTAGCGTAAATAGTACTTAAGCGTATAACCCGAATGGGTAGTAAGACGTGGTGTTAAATAAATAAAAAAATAAAAAAAAACTTATTTATACCAACCTGGGCTGTACGTATATTTTAACTAATGGAAAAAGAGATTGGGAACGTTGAATAAAGAGGAAATATACCCACATTTGCTTGGAGGGAGAAACCTCCTTTATTATACCTAGCCATTATTCGAAACTTGACCTATCTAACATCGGAAATCCCATCTATTGTGAGTGACATCTTAGACCATGCGACCAACAATGCAGAATGCTGCTGTTATAGATTAAGCTATAACATCAGCAATCTGGTGTATTGCGAGAATGATACCTCAAACCATCCAACCGCCTATGTGGTCTGCTGCTGTTATAGGTATAGCTATTTCTGAGAGCATGTGCTTCTGTAGCCCTATATTTTTTTAAAGAAACTGAGAATAATCAAAATAATTACATATTATTTCGCGTAAGCAAACGAATGACTTTCAATGGATGCTTGTTGTCAGCTTGGAGGCGTGTTGGACAAGGTAGTAACTCTACCAAACTGAGGGGCTGAGCCTCAGGGAAGGGGACCCCATGCAGCGATCAAACAACTAGCTAATTACCACGCCTCAACATCACAGGAGGTGTCTAAGAAGGGTGTTTCGAGAAGATCGATGACACTTTCCACACACAACTCACTTGCAAGATGAGTTTGTGGTGATTCGCTTCTATTAGACATGGGATTAAATCGTTTACGACTGCTAGTTTGTCCGAACCTGACATGTCTCGAGAGTAATCTAACTAGAGATTTTTATTAACACAATATAATAAGAGCGAATAAAGCTAATTTTTCTATGTGGGCTCCGCTAGAAGGTAGTCAATCATTATACCTTTAGAGCCTAATTATGGACCGCCCTTAGGCAGGGCCAATCAAATTCCAGGTGTGGGGAGCCTCTGACACAACCTTTCCCTCCTTATTTCCACGCTCTTGCAATAGGCCCACGCATGTAGGTACGCGTATTAAATGCCATGCTAATTTGGTCTGGTTTGCTAGTGACTGAAGGTCGTTGTTCGAATCCCAGCTGAGTATACTGGTTTTTTTGTTGTTTTTTTACCAAATAGCCTACCACTCTTCCTACATGGAAATTAGAGTACATTATCTTTAAAATCCTCATTTCTTTATCCCTATCAAATTAGCGTAATTAGTTTATGCGTATAAACTAAACGGGTACAAAGATAGGTACAGCGAAAAACCCATCCAGATGTAAGCGCATAATACCTGATTTTGTTCTATATGAGGGCGTTACCAGACAATTACAATGCTTGGCTTGGGTTGGAGAAAAAATTGATTATAGACCTACTTATTATTTAATTGCTAATGGATATCAACACACATAGGTTGCATATAATTATATTTACCGCACTGTCCACATAGAAGAGACCACAATTCAATCCATTTCAATAAGTCAAATAATTACACCTGGACACGGGAATTAAATCCGGGTACATTTGGCTTGCGCGCTAATACTCTGCCACTGAGCTATCCAGCCTTAAACTAAGAGTGAAGAATGACCCTGAGTATGGGACGAATCCTGGGTAGCTCAGTGGTAGAGCACTGGTGCGTTAAGCCAAGGTACCCATTTTCGATTACCGTGTCCAGGTGACATTTTTCAAATAATTTAAATGAATTATTCAACTTGACATCCTAACAGCAGTACCAGTGACTACGGGGATAAAGACGTCTCGTTTGGTCTGATTTGCTGATAACGAGGAGATTGGAGTTCGAATCCCAGCCATGTATAGTTATGTGTATTTTTCTAATTAGTTCCCCCTTAAAATTTAATCTATAAACCTCCATCCTATTGGTTCGGATCTACCGGATACCGGAATAGTAATGAGACAAAAATGTTGTGCTGTAAAAAAAACTTTACCTAAACTAATAACACAAACTCTTATGTAAAATTGAGTGTATATTAATGATGGCAGCATAAATATTTAAGCTTTAAAACAAATTCTAAATGGCAGGGGCAGACATACTCAGGTAATTACATTTCAATATTTTCCCCCTGCAATTTAGATATGATTCTTTGTTTTAGCATAGTACTTTATAAGGATGATGTTTGATTGTAAAATAACTACTATGAAATCTTTAAATAGTAGTATTTGATATAATGTGAACTTGTCAGATTAATTAAAGCGTATAAGGCCTACAACTTTAGATTTTCCCATAGAATAATATTTTAATAATTTGTTAAATTTAACTATAACTGGTTAACAACCACGACTTAAAGCTTAAAAACATTTTATTTAAAAACTATGCACATTGGCTTGCTTATAATGTGTAGAATAAATTTGGATACTTGTTTTGTAAAAAAAAAAGTCGTAAATTAAATAGGCCTAATCAAATTTATATGATTATATACTTTCTAGTTACGACACCAAACTTCAATAAATAGCCTAAATAAAAATCTAGTGATATCCCAAATTGATTTTTTAACTTATAACAGCACTTAATTATTTTAATTTATAGGCGGCATGCTAAAAAGGGTTTATAAGGTGCAGTCAAATTTTTGCATTTGACTGTTATCTATTAGGTACAGGCTCAACAGTTTTTTTTTTCCCCCTGCTTCAATGTTCGCTGCTAATAACTAACCCGTTATTTTATCAGTTTAAACACATGAATCATTCTGAAGCAGTAGGCTCAGTCATCTGTACAAACGCTCACATTTCCCCAAGTCCACCCTTTTCCACCCTTGAAAGCTCTGCCCGGTGTATGAAATACCAGAGATAACTGAAGTTAATTCGTTTGTAGCGTTTCCGGGAGGCACTACAATGCGACTGTTCTCACTTCTAAATGAAGAGGCCGTGGAATTTGCCTCAAGATCAGAAAGGATTAAACATGTTATTTTAGAATTTTTTTTACCGAAATATCTATGTCTAAAATTTGTAATTTTGTAACTACTTAATAATTTAAGACAAATACGCTTTGGTGGTTAATTAAGTTGGGAATGCAAGAAAAGATAAGTGTTTTTGCAGCTTTATGGCAAAACTAATTTTGGCTAATGTAAATAAAATATTGCTCCAGTACTAACATATAGTTACATTTTCTTCACGTGTTGATATAAAAAACATCTCCTTTTTATGAGTTCAATTTTAAATATTTTACTTTTAACTAAAATTGTATATTTTTAAAGATCAGAGGATTTGAATTTGGATTCGAGATTCGAAAGAAAATTCAAGAATTGGATTCGAGGATTTATCAGATTCGATACATCTATAAACCTAACTTCTATCTTCTATCTATATTGATAAAATGAAAAGTTTATTTGTCTGTCATGATAATTGCACGGGAATCTATAAGGGCTTAAGGACTACTATAAGGATAAGGAGCATTACTAAAGTTAGTTGAATACATACCCCCTACCCCCCATGCCCCCATTTTGAATATACCCCTTACCCCCCATTCCCCCATTTTGAATAAAGTATGTGGCTGCTGAGCTTTAAATCAACCTCTATAATCCTTTTGGCGGGAAAGGTGGAGGAGTTCTTCAAACAGGGTTGCCAATATCTTCTTGATACAAAAAAGTCGATCTTAGAGTTTTCTAAGCTCGCAAATATATCAAGTACTTTCAAGTAATATTTGAGTGTGACCAAAATTGACATGATTTGTCATAAACAGTAAGGTTATAAGAAACTTTAGTAGTTTTATATGAAAATGTACATTTGAATAGTTCTATACATTTTTTTCTAAAAAGGTTGAGAAATAAGTATTTGGAGAAAGATTGAGTTTATTTAAGAAATAAATTTAAGATGTATCAACAAAAAAAATATAGGATAAATAGGTATAGTCGAGAAATTATGTATGATCGTGGGACCTTTGATGAATCTATAGGTCTATCGGGGCCTAATATAGGTTATCGAAACTTGCTTTAGAAAGTATCAGAATAGAAGGAAATTTCCTTTTTTTTAATAAAATTTACTAGTGTGAAATCATCGTCGGTGTTAAGATAAGAAAAATTTTACCTTTTTATTTATGGATAGCTAGATGTGCTGTCGCTACGTAGCACGTGGTTGCAGGGATAAATAAGATGGGGGAGGGGAAGAGTTTAAGGGGAAGGGAGGAGAGAGAAAATAAGATATGTGTTCGTATTAGCATTCTTGGTTTTTCAGTTCAATGTCGTCCTTACAAAGACCTAGTATTTAAATTTTGCAATAGAATGCTCAAATTGCACAAATATTCTAATGTTATATTTTAATTTTAATTTTATGAAATTCCCCGCCTTGGCTGATTATTTATGCCTATTCGTTGCTTTTCTCAGAGATTAAATTATTATTATTATTAGCACCGCGTCTTACTACCCGTTCGGGTTATACGCACTTACGCTAATGTGCAATGGTAGGAGTGATTGTGAGATGAAATGGAGGACCTACAGTTTAACGTGGGATCCGAACCACGGTTGAAGCCTGGCATTCCTCCTCAGAGATTAAAGATTTCGTATATTTTCAGGGTGTGTGGTGGCTCCGTGTTCAGGTTAGATCCAGCCCAAACTAGGAATTAAAAGTAAAATAATTTGTTGTTAAAAGTAAAATAATTTGTTGTATTTTGTAAATTGAGTAGGCCTACATCTATGACTCTACCACTCTAAGAAAAGCTTTGTTTTTATATTACGTATAATCAAATACAAAACTCAAATATTCATCTTAATTTTTTTTAAGCACCGCGTCTTATTACCCGTTCGGGTTATAAGCTTTTGTACTAATTACACTAAAGGTTTTAGGGATTGGGGAGGTTATATTTGCATGAAGTGTACCCTCATTTGCGTGGAAGGAGAGTAGAAAACCATATTGGAAAAATCCACCCTAAGTACACCCGATGGAGATTCGAACCTTGATCTCCCCATCATCGGCAGTCTAGTTCAACACAGGAATAGCGCGTTAGAGCATGTAGCCACTGATGTGAGTTGTTATTGTTATTAATTAATATATGTATGAAACAGTCCAAATTTACTACCACCAAATAACATTCCTCTAACAGTGTTTTTTTTTTTTAATTTTTATCATATCTTGAAATAATAATTGATATAACCTATAAGTTCTTCCACCATAGTGAAGAACTTAGATTAAATTACATTTCAACCCACTTCAAGTAAGGTTCAACAACAACAAAAAAAGATCAAGCTTGTCTGTACCCTCTTTCTATAATAATAGCTCCCAAAAGGGGTACAGGCCCCAAATTGCCCACCACCCCCACAGTTTGGGTTGGCGCCACCCACCATATGGCTCGTGGGGGAGCCGTCAGAGAACATTCTTGTTATTTTATTGTTTCCAATTTCATTACTTCCCCTTTTTCATTCCAATAGGGATTATATAGACAATAATCTTATAAGTACAGGGTGAACAAAAAAAATTATTTCAAAACTAATATTCTAAGTCAATTAATACAAATCGTACCCACTCCAGTGGTCGCATTGTCTAGGGCGCTACTCTCGTATTAGATTAGAATGCCAATGACGGGGAGATCGAAACTCGAATCTCGGTTGAGTGTACTGAGGGTAGTTTATCCTAAATGGCTTTCCCCTCTCCCTCCCCGCAAATTCAGGTACATTACCTCTAAATATAGTCTTCCTAATACCTAAAACTATTTGCGTGATTAGTACACATTGTATAGTCTGAAAAGATAGTAAGACACGGTGCTAAAAAAAATATAAATTGCCATCAATAAAATAATGATCAGGTTGGTTTTCTACCACAATTGGGAACCTTAGTTCACTCTGTATATGAGTGTTATTTATACCCAAATTACCTACTTCAATGGATGAATGGGCTAAGGCGTCACTCTAACGATACACGGGACTTCTGATGACGAGGAGATCGAGGATTTGATCCCAATGAAATGAACTGAGAAGTTTTTTTCTAAATGGTTTTCCACTTTATTTCCACGTAATTGCGGTTCTCCTTTCTCTAAATTCAATAAAGTACGAGTACAAATACATGTTATCACTTTTGTTGGTTCTTGTCCAAGAATTCCCAGCTCCAAACAATTCGTACCAGCCTTATCAAGACTAGAGGTAAGTAAAGATGGGTAGGATATATTAAATATTTTTCCAATAGCAACATAGAGTTTAGTTTTCTGCACGTACTAATATCAACAGATTTTGAATATCTGTCAAGGGTGTCCTGGAAGTTTTTCAAAACCTTTTAAATAAAGCGAAAAAATTTTGACAAACTTCCTGGACATTCTTGACAGATATTTAAGATCTGTTGATATTAGCACTTGGAGAAAACTAAACTCTATGTTGCTACTGGAAAAATATTTGATTTATTTTGGCCAAAAAAGTGTAGTGGTATAAAAATTGTAAAATTACTCACGCTCCCTTCTGCCGCACCTTAAATATACTTGACTAGATCTCTAAGGGCTGCCTCAGTCAGTGAGAAAGTAGACTTATCAATCGATGTCAATCAATACGGCTCAAAATACAATCGCCTGTTTTGTTTTCTGGAACTATTTTTTTCTTCTATATCTAAGCTTATACTCCCTTTCACCCTTTACTAACAACCTCGCTTAATCATATCAATCAGAAGGAGGGGAAATAAAACGACACCTAGGCCTATCTAAATGTAAAAAAGTAAATCTCACTGCTAGTTCTCAAATGTCTTATGTCTTGTTTTGAGCTTATCACAAATGACCGCCCTTGTTAGGGTAACGCTAAATTTAACGCTCTTTTACCTTAAGCTAAGTCTCATATCTGCGCAAATATGCTTAAAAAATCGCTTAATATGAGCTAATGACATATTTTAACATATTTTTATACTAATATAACTCATTTGGTTAGTATGGAGAATCAGCAATTTTGAAATCTTTCAACTTTATTTTGGCAGGATTCCTATTTTGAAATAGCTCATCGTAGAACTAAATATTGCGTTAAAGCTTAACGCGTGCACGGCAATTTCTCGCTTACCGAGGTGAGACGCGTAATAGTTTTCCATCATCAAGCACCTATAAGATTATAGGATATGTACAGGGATTTTAATTTAACTTTCGACCAAAAGATACAAGTAAAGCTATTTAAATAGGACATTATGAGGTCTGAATATTCTAGGAGAGGTACACTAAGTCTACTTTAAAATGTATCAGTAGTCTTTCTTCAACGGATTACAATATGGCCTTATATTATAAGCTGCAGCATGATGGGATTATGCAAGGTAAATTTACAGTCTACATAAAGGGCACCATTAGTTTTAAGCTCTGCTTACTAAAGTGGTGAAAATAAAAAATAAAATATCCTTGAGTTTTAAAGGCCTACATAAATACGTCATAGTCCGTAATTTTAAAAACCAGATAATATAATAATCAGGTAACTAAACTAAAATCAATCTTTCTCCTTGATGGATCTTATTTAATCTTAAGGGTTTGGAAAATTTTGATTTAAGTTATGTCTATTAATTAGTGTCACGTAATTTGGACTCTTCATGTTACATAGTAAATTTTATGTTTGTGTAGACACATTTTTTACTAGGCATCAAACTATGGATTAGATCTTGTTTGAAGCCTCATAATAAAGTGGTTTTAAAAATATAATAAAACACACAGTTTATTTAGAAAAGGCATTGACGTGTGAAAAAGTAATTTGATCAATTTTTGAGGTGTATCAATAAATTACTTGAGAGCCTACATAGTTTGAGACATTACATCAGTATTACATGTTTAAACCTTAGTGCACTCACTTGTAAAAGTTATCTGATGTCAAACAAAAATACTCATGCCTATTTATTCAAGATCAAGGTGGAATTAAACTACGTAATTGTAGATTTATAATGGAACATATTAATGATTCAAATATTGTTTAAAAAACTAAAATAGAACAGTGACATAGAATTAAAGCTAACACTTCAAGGTTTAGATCTATTTAGATAGGAATAATTATTTTTAACAATTAAATGAGTCACTTTAACAATGCTCATATATTTATACGCAAGGTAATGTTATATGCAATAGTAAATTTTCATAAATAATATCAGTAACTATGGTATTAAACAAACAATAAAGTAGAAACAATACCCGCTTTGGTGGCCGCATGGTCTAAAGCACTACTTTCACAATAGACTGGACTGACTGAGACGGGAAGATTGGATTTCAATCCCGGTCGAGTGTATTGAGGGAGGAATTTCCTAAAAGGTTTTCCATTCTCCATCCACGCAAATGAGGGTAAAATTCCTCTAAATTTAACCTTCCAAGTCCCTAACACATTAAATGTAATTAGTACATAGGTGTATAACCCTAAAGAGTAGTGAGAGGCAGTGCTAAAAAAATTAGATAAAATATAATCTATGTTGAAAGCAAAATTAAACAAGTTTGTATTTTCTAATAGTTCCTTCATACAAGAATCACACTGTAATTTGCGAAGAGAGTGATAAATCCAGCCGGTGATCATTATCTGTGAATTAATGTTTATATGCTTGTAGTCTTGAGTGTAGAGAATTAGGAAAGCCTTGCTATAGTTTATGACAGAGGCTGTGGGTTATAAATATTCAATTACCTTCTCCAAGTCTTTCATTATAACCACAACCTGTAATTTTGTATACGCTTCTTTATTGAAAAAAATATCATAATTTTAAACGTTGGAATGACTTTATCAGTGGTAAATTATGTTCTATGCATTTAGGGAAGGGGGATTTTAGTGGGGGGTTTTTATAGTGTAGTTCGTGTTTATTGCATGGCATTAAAACATATCACCTAGCTCGGCAAAATACTTTCATACAAGGTCAAGGAATATATTTTACATATAATATGAAAATTAACATACTTAAGATATAGCTTATATGAAGGATAGGCCTATGTTTGTACAATACCTCTTTTAATTTATCTGGTAAATTTATGTTTACATCCTAACGCACTAAAACTAAGCAGTGAAACTTTCACATACCAAACGTTTTCACAAAATATGAAGTTAATTAAATATGAACAATTCGTTATTAATTTTGGTTTGTATATAGTCTAATAGGAATTTATTTTTTACTTAACTTTTACTGAAATTATTATCAAATAAAACTATACTTTACTCTACATCCATTATTGTTTCCAACCTGTGGCCTGGGTAATTTTTTTTTATTCAAGCCATATATTTTCCACTACCGGCTTGTCGTAGCTTCATATGCCTTACAATCTAACTGAAGACTAGGACAGGCACAACATCGTTAATTAATCATGTGAAAGAGCAGACCCACATTCCACCAATTAAATTTTTTTCGGCCATTCATGAAATTGAACCCGGGACCCTTATCTTAGTATACAGACACGCTACCGACTGAGCTAAGGTGTCGGGTTATCACATAAAACTATGCTAGATACACTAAACAGACAATTAAAGTGTTAAAATATGTCTTAAAAACTTTTCAATTTACATAGGTAAGCAAATATTCGCATTTATGAAAGAGTAAATACAAATTTCTGCAATTTAACTAAATGGAGAAAACATACGCTTGTACACTCCGTTTTACCCCGAAACGTAGCTTACCCTAACAGATTACATTATGACCCTATATTATAATCTATAGGTTTACCATAGTGGATAAATGCAAGGTAAGCTTGATACTTTCCAGAGTAAACGAGGAGTATAATTTATTGTATAATACTAGTGAAACTTTTATCGATGGTTGCGGTATCAATGATAATTATATCGGTCAAAGTAGGACAGCTACCTCTAAGGGTGAATGGCATAAGCGTAAATAGGGTGTGGCTGATGGGGGGTGCCAGTTTTTGGAGGAGAAAGAGGGTGGGATTAACATCTCACGCATCTCTTAGAATACATTTGACTTTATTTTAACAATTACAAATAATTATAAACAAGAAATAATCAATGTTTTATTTTACAAGAATATTCTTTGAAAAACAAACATTATTAACTTATATTACAATCCATCCGTCAAGCTAGAAACAGCTTCTCAAGCCTACATTAACCACTACCCTTGGAATATCCGTCGACGCGGTTTCTAAACAAAAATAGGTAGGGCCTACTTCATTCTATGGTCACTCCAACTTTTCCTCTTTTGTTGTTAACGCGGTTTCTAAAAAAAAATAGGTAGGGCCTACTTCATTCTATGGTCACTCCAACTTTTCCTCTTTTGTTGTTGTTGTTGGTTGTGGGGTTGCTCCGGCATCCATGACACCCACGCCTATGCTGAATGAACTGTACACTCTGTTTACGATAAAAGCCTAGTCTAACTTTGACGGTCTCCACTATGGCCCTATAATATGAGCGGCACACATTTTTTATTAGCAACAACGTCTTACTACCCGTTTATATTATACGCTTATGTGCTAATTACGCTGATGGTTTTAGGGATTAGGAAGATGATATTTAGGGGAATCGTACCCGAATTTGCGTGGGGGAAAGAAGAAAATAATTTTAGAAAAACAACCCCAGTACACTCGACCAAGATGCGAGCCTAAATATACCCGCCATCGGCAGCCTATTCTAACACGAGATTAGCGCTTTATACCATGTGGCCACCGAAGTGGGTAGCTGCACCATTGTGGAAACTAGCATGGCTAGCTTGTTGTCTTTCAGAATTAACGAACGGTGCATAGTATGTGTACCAGGCTTATGTTAACTTTAGTTATAGGCTAGATTAATTTTATAAAGGCACTCGATTATCTTATTTAAAGTCAGATTTTACCCTAAGGTTAAAATTAAAGACACTGTCGCCAAGCCCATAGTATTATAATGCTCGTGCTCATTTTGACCGGGCTATTCTCAAAGAATAATTAGCGTTTCTGAAAGTTTCTGTTGAAAACACTAAGACTCAACCGGTGAGAATATATTTGTACATCAAAATTAGGATGAGTTGACTCGTTCTACAAAGCTTTATTCGATAAAGGGNCTTGAAAAGCACGTATCGACCAACATAGGGGGGGGGGCAGGGAGAAATAAGAGCTTGTGGATATGACTGAAGGTAGCCTACGATGGCTTGAAAAGCACGTATCGATCGACATGAATAAAACATAGATCAGTGTTTCTTTTGACTAATCTGCTGATTCCATTTAAAGATGTAAGTATTCCGGATTGCAGACGGATAATGTCAAATGCAATTATATGAATACCACCTAAAAACCAGTAGGCCTACTGCACAGGGTGGCGATTCATAATAATTATATAAAAATTATATATGAGACCAGAAATAGCTTTTAGTTACGTCGTGAAGGGTTGGGGTTCGAATATGAAAAGGGGACGATCAAGTTTTAAGAAGCACCTTAGGGGAGGAGGGGGTTAGAGCTTCGCTTATTTTTGCTAACAGGGGGGAAGGGAGTTATAAAAATACTTACGTAAGACAGAAAAAGATGGATAAAATTGAAAGGGGGAGCATCGCAAGCCGCTTGGACTTCGGGCAGCAATGAGGATGCTGAGTGGCTAAACAAGGAAGAAGTGGAGAAGCCTATAGAAGTAAGCCAAAGCTTGAGTGAACTAGCCTCTCCAAATAGAAACACAATGATTGTAAGTGTTGAGACGTGGATTCAAGGACCTTGGTCATCGGATTAAATTGAGTTTAGGGTGTTTTCCTTTAAATATAATATTCATGTATTCACTAACAATACTTTTTTATAACTTCAATTAAAAGTAAGTAAATTAAAATTCATAATGTCATAACTTGTTTTAATTTTACCTGTTCAATAAATTTAAATTCATTGTACACCAGTGTTAATTGACAATTATTTGGTAATATAAATGTACACCTCTATTTAATAATTACCAGCAATTTATAAATTGCATGATTTTTTTTATCATCGCGTCTTACTACCTGTTTAGGCTATTGGCAAAATTGCATGAAAAAAAAAGTCATTCCTGTAAACAAATGAAAAAAAAAGTTAACAAATCTTACGTAAGCGAGAGGGGGGGGGGAGGGCATTTGTTTATATTAGCTTACAAGAGGGGGGTAAGGGCTAAAAATTTCCAAAAATGTGATTACGTAATATTTGAACGCCCCCAAAGGTTCAGACTATCTTTTTAAGATCTATTAGCTTGAGATGATTAAATTGCACATGGAGTAAAATGAGAGCTATTCTTACTGTTTCACAAAAAAAATTATATTCATAACGAAGCGGTCATTAAATAAAAAAGAAGTAGGACTTACTGTATCTGAATTAGAGCTATCAAATAATAATTTGTTTACGTATAATATTAAAAACGTTATAATTATGAAAATATTCAATAGGAGTTTGAAGGTTTAAGATAACTAAAGTTATTGGGAATGAAGAATTCAAGATAAAATAAAAGATGCTTGGTCATAGTTAATTAAAAAAAAATAGGAAAATATAGCTCAAAGAGAGATTCAGAAAATGTGTGACACTTAAAACTTTTCTCTTCTCTCTTGAGAGACAAGTCTTCACCTTGCTCAGTTCACAAAACAGTGCCCTCGAAGGTCTTGAGTGCCCCATAAACTAGGGAACAAAAGACCTCCCTCCTCCTCATTTTACCTTAAACCACAGCGCAATAAGGGCTCCCAATCACCACAAGCGGACCAACCTTGACCATAAAGCTAATAGTCGCGCCGCACTCTCACAAGAAGAAAGAGCTATTCTGTGGACTTCTGTATTAAGGTGGGTGTGCAGCGAACGAGAGAAAAGGCTGTGTCTTTGAAGAGTTTTTATATAAAAAAACACTTTTCTGGTAAAAATAAAGTCAAATATTGCTTCAGTACAAACATAGACTGTAATTTTCTTCACATGGTGTTGTCAACATTTTGTTGAATATATGTCTGAGCATATCGGCATTATATGGCAAACTTTTTAAATGACTAGAAAAAGTTGTCATTAAATTCAAGGACACCAGTGATAAATATCCAAGAATTGTTGATACCACCATATGAATAAAATTAAGCTCTACGTCTGTAATAAAGCAACACTTGATTTATTTTTGCCAAAAAATGTTTTGCTATAAAAACCGCAAAAAACACTGGCCTTTTCTCGCGTTGCATACACTCCCACCTTAAGGGGTCACACACCTTTCACTCACAAAGGGAGGGCCGCTTTTTGATTTATAAAATATCCTGTATATTCCAATGTTCTTTTATTTGTGTTTTTGTTGTTTTTTTCTCCCATTGTTCAACACAAGGAGGGCTGTTACGTTTTTTATAATGTTTTTATTTACCACCGCGTCTTATTACCCTTGCGAGTAAAACGCCTATGTACTAATTAGGCCTGTGCTAATGTGTTAGGAATGAGGAAGGTTGTATTCAGAGGAAGTTTACTATTATTTGCGTTAAAAGAAAGTGTAAAACCATTTTGGGGAAAACCACTTTCAGCATACCCAACCGGGATCAAACCCCGATCTCCCGGCTATCAGCAGTTCAATATATTGCAAGAATGACGCCTTAAACCATGCGGCTACCAAATCGGGTGGGCTATTAGTTCATCCGAACAAAATATAAACGCATACGTATTCAGGGCTGCCACTATTATATTAATACGAAATTCTCTATATTTTCCAGGTTGACCATAAGGAAATACCAATTTTCCAGACACTTTAGATAGTGGTATGAATGAATAAAATTTCATTTTTATAAAATTGATTATTATTAAGTCATCCTACTTGTGTTTAGAACACGATTATTAGAACTGGGGAAGTTTATGCAAACTCCATAATAAAAAGAGAAAAGTACTGTCGGTAAAAAAAAAAGTGGGTGGATGGGTGGCTTGGGGACTTTAAAAATTCATGTATTTTTAAATTGGTGCATATTTCTAATGCTCGCTTTTTTATTTATACATATTCTACTATTTAAAACTTGAAATTGAATATTCTCTAATTCACAAATATTTCAATGTTTTCTTATTTTGTTTTGTAAAATATCCTGTTTTACCCATGCTTTTTTCAGACTAAGAAAAACCTTGCTATTTTTCGGATTTTCGTGTTTTACAATTGGTGGCTAAACCATAATCTCCCTGAGTTGGTTTGTCAGCTTCTGAAGCACAAAGTCACACCACCTTTATATATGGTTGAGAGCACAAATCGAAGCAGCGTGCTATTTTATTGCGACTTAATATATATAGTTATTTAATGTTCTCTTAATAAACACAGATTATAAACAGCACAGGGACTAAAGATTACTTAATATAATTCAGAACAACTAAATTAAGTGTCAAGACCCTATTCTATAATTAATTATTGTAAATTTGAATTTAGATAAATGAATACTAAGTTTAAAGGTTAACCCGATTTTTTTTAATTTTTTTTTTTTGTGAATGCAATATTTTCTGTTGTGTGCGAAGTGGCTCATCTGTAAAGTAATTCTTTGTTTACATCACAATGGAAACCATGATTTGTCTTAAGATTGATTGTATAAAGGTAAATAAAAGTTTTTTTTACTATAAATAGCAAAAACTCAATTCGTACTAAGTGAAATGGTACAACAGATAGAAAAATTACAACAAAAATGTGTAAACACCCAAAAAAAGTTGTTAAAAATACATAATTTTGTTTGCATCTTTTTTTAAAATTTATATTTAAATTTTGCCTTTGGTCACAATATGAACGTTATAATAGACTGCAATACATATTTTAAATATCCATTGATTAATTTTAGTAGATGAGTTAAACTAATTAATTTCCAAGAAAGGGGAAGACTTTTTATTTTAAATGTTATAATCGTTAATTCACATTTATATCATCAAAATTGACCATAGTTCACATTTAAAAGATTTTTATATCAATTTCGCGAAAAGATTTTATTTCGTACATGTATTGTAAATTCAATTAATTTTGTTAATAAACTTTTATTTGATTTTTTTAAAATCTTTATCAAATATAAATATTAGTCGATTTCAGAAGTAAAATCATTTTTATATTTACATCACCCTAGCAAATACGCGAACGCATATTTAAACATAAATCATAGCATTTTCTTTACAATCCTCTTGAATAACTCTACTTATAAAATAACAATAATATTGTCGAATGATATCAATGTTGGCAGCAACAAAGATTGTATTTTATAAAAGTATATTCCTAGCTATATTCCACTATAGTATTAATTAAAAAGAAAACCAATTGAATATTAATTATAATCCTTGTGATGTGAATAAATTCAATGATGATTTATTATTTTGAAATTTGTATTTAATGGCTAACGAATGAACCAGTTAACTCATACTGTTACATTTAATATTATTAAGGCATGTGGAAGCGTATACAATAGTTGTGTAAACAATAAAAGAGTTTTTAATCAAAATATTTAAATTGATATTAATATGTACTTTTAAAATTTACACTAGCCAGAATCTTGCTCGATAAGCATTTATTTGGTATGCACCTTTCTAATCATACTTTTTTATTAATAGCTCATAGCACTTACTGGCACTTAAAATTACTAATATAAATAAATTCAGATTCAATCTCCTATAACAACACCCAACTTAAGACTAAACAAGATAAATAATGTATATACATTACTTACTGGTTCTTCAACATTGACGGCTTGGATTTCTATAAATTATAAACGAATAAAAATGTTCACAAGACCTAAGATGTACGCATTCAAGACACAATATATTAGTTATTATAAAACCACACATTTTGTTGCGCGAGCTTATTTAGTTTGGATAAAAATAACATTTTGGTTGGCAAAAAAACTCGAACACGGTAAAAAGAACGACCACAATAATAAAACCTTTCAAACTACATTAAACTTAAATGTGTAACGGTGAAGAAGAAAGCCCTCGCTTATCTGTGATTGGCCAACTGAAACCCTCCAATAAGCTTGATAGAGCTATGTCTCAGTCTGTTATCTTGTTGCCAACACAATGAATGTTCCGTGGAAAAGTGTCACAACGTCGAAATTAGAATATGAACAAGTCATAACCATTTAAAGGCTGTCTGAGTAGGTCAAATAACGAACTATAATATATATGAACTATAATTGGAGTAATATAAACTATAAGTACGATTTGAAATTATTATTGAGGACAAGCCTTAATTTTTTTAAAAGCACTCATTTTATGATTTATCAAACTTTTACTACAATCAAATATATTTGTGATTTGTGTTCATCTTGCTCACGTAACTTAGTGTAGGGACAGCAGTCGGGCCACCCGTGTGATGATATGAGGGGGAGAAAAGGTATGCAGCACAGGTCTTCATCAAAATTAATAATGATGACGCAATAAAATGGGATAGGATCTTATTAAAGCCTCGTTTACTACGTAAAAAGTAGGACCCAACATGTTGAAAAACATGTTGAAAGACATGTGAAAAAGTAAGCTGCGTTTATTGTCGCCAACTTGTTGGACCAACATCCTGGGTCCTCCGCTAGTTTTTAATCAGTCTATACATTTCTATCCATGGATAACATCGTATTACTTGCCGTTCTTAATTTATTGTGTTGACAGGAAGTGTACTCTTGCAGAAAAAACCAAAACGTAAGAAACGGTGGGGGTTTGAAGTTTTTTTTGCTAAACGTCCAATTGAAGGTGCGTAAATGGGAATACATTTGCAAAGTGGATTTGATAACTTTGTACGCATGCCATATGTGGGCCTTGAATGCTTGGTCACACTTATGTAACCTCATTTACGTGGTAAAATGGAAAGGAAAATAGTTGCGACTACGGGAGAAAAATTTGCTACAACTCTGTGCTTTATTAGAGCTTTATGTATAGCCACAAAAAATGTGCGTTGCCAAGAATAGAGACTGACTCAACTCTCTAGCGCATGCGCAGAACCTCACAAATCAGCCAACATGTTGGGTTGGTCGTTTATTATCTCCCATAAATGATCCAACACAACTTGTTGGCTCGGACCGGCTCTCCCAACACCAACATGTTGGCTAACATCCCCAACAAGTTGGGAATGTGTTTATATTGTAACACAACTTGTTGGGATCGTGTTGGCCAACATGTTGTGTTACAATATAAACGAGAATTAAGAACGCAGCCTGCTATCTATAGAACTCAAGGGGGTCTGATAAATAGTAGGAGAGTCATCTAGATACTAAAATTTCCCACTATGGTGACTTAAATAGGTGATGGGACAGGATTGGGGGAGGCTGTACTCAGAGATAATTTATATAGTAGCAGTCATTTAGATTCTGTCCTGATCTTTGATCAAACTTCCCGATAAGGTACAAGGCTTAAATCTCGCTCACTGATTAATTTAAGTATTATATCTACCCCCAAAATAATTATAAGAAATTAAATTTTTTCCATAGGAGATTCAGCACATCATGATCACGTGGTTGGCTGGAGTCTTAGATAAGTTATAGTTATGGTCTATGGAGCATGCAACCTTTAAGATAAAAATCCGAAACGTGAAAAAAATAAATTTCTATTACCTTTCGAAGCCAACGATACAAATTACGCTAACTTCTACTTTGAAAAATAAATCAAAACAAAAGGGTTAAGACTTCATGTGAAAACCCAAATAACACTGTTTGGAAACAGGCTTAGTCCTTGGTTGCATCTTTACATAAAGCTGTCAAGTATTGTGTTGGGTGACAGGGAAAAGAAGGGGGATGGGGGAGTCAAATTTGATAGTAAATACTTAAGGTGGGCGTGTAGGGGAAGCGAGATAAGGTCAGTGGTTTGTGTGTTTTTTTGCAGTTTTTATATCAAAACTATTTTTGGACAAAATAAGTAAAATATTGCTCCAATGGAAACATAAGAATTTAATTTTCTTCATATGATGATATCAACAATTGTTGAATATTTGTATTAGATGAGAAACTTTTTAAATCAAGAGAAAAAGTTCTCATTAAATTCCTGGAAACCCTTGGCTGATTTTAACTTATAATTGTTGATGTCATTATGTGAATAAAAATAACCTCTATATTTCTACTGAGAAAATATTTGATTTCTTTTGACCAAAAATCTTTTTGCTATAAAAACGGCCAGAACACTGAGATTTTCTCGCTTCCCCTACACTCCCACCTTAAGCCTATATTAAAGTATGTACTTATGCCTTGAACAAGACCATTCACTACCGGTTCTAATAGATGAATGAAATTCGTCAGCAGCCCCAGTTATTTGTATAACAATCATTTGGTTGGATACAACTGGTTTATATTTAGAGTTTAGATACTTGTCCTAAAAAACTTTTAACATAATTAAAAATGACATTATTTTTTATTGGTGATATATAAAATTCATGTTTACATAGTTACTTTGTTAAATTAAAACTCTCGAATACTCTGACTGTAACCAATGTTCGTTATACATCAAGTTCAGATGCTTTATTAATTAATTAAATTTAAATCTTCTTCAGTGGCCGCATGGGCTAAGGTATTGCTCCCACAATATAATAGATTGTCAAAGACGGGGAGATCAGGGTTCGATCTCGATCAAGTGTAATGAGGGTGTTTTTTCCAAAATGGTTCTTCACTTTCCCTCCACACAAAATGCGAGTACACTTTATCTAAATTCAACCTTCTTAATCCCTAAAACATTAGTGTAATTAGTACATATGCGTACAGCCCGAATGCTTGGTAAGAGTTGGTGCTACAAACAATTAAATTTATAAATTTACAAAACATATTAAATAATAGTTTCTTATAAAAATCAATCAAATTTATTAATTACATTTTAATTACATTTTTGTTCATAAAACAACATTATAGATTTCTAGATCTTTTAGTGCTTTTGGAAATTTTGGGCTTATATAGGCCTTATTTATTCAACAAGATGATTGTATTTTAAAAAACTAAGTTTTTAGCGCCACAAACACCTAAATAGAAAATCTTCTCTGATAAAAAAAAAACCTACAACATTACTTTCTGACAGACCATGTACGTTTAGCTGCTGTGACAGAATACTAAACATTCTCTGTTTACGGTGAAATACGGCCAATCACGTCGGAATACAAAGTCTCAGGACTCGCATATAGAAACATTTCTTGGCCGTGTGTTTTTTGAAGATCAGGCTGTAAAGTTTTGATTGGTTTCCAGGCGGTGAATCATTCACTAGGAATTTTAAGGTATAAACATTTTTAATAAGAAATTTAATCAATTGATAGTTTAATATTATTATTATTATTAATCTTACTACCCGTTCGGGTTATACGCACTTACGCTAATGTATAATGGTAGGGTGATTGTGAGATGAAATGGAGGACCTACGGTTTAACGTGGAATCCGAACCACAATGGAGGCCTGGCATTCTTCACATTCACAAGTTATGATTAATACACATCTTGTCAAAGGTAATTGATAGTTAAAACCTTAGAAAATATTTTAAAGGATGTAGTAATTAATTATTGATACATAGAATAATACACAGATGTAACAAAGGATCAAAAATGTATTAAGGTTCTTTAATTGTTTA
>CABFWB010000053.1:313696-339400 GCA_902151455.1 Timema bartmani
TTTTTTTTTTTTTGGAGAGGACAACTATTTTTTGTTCAAGATATTAAACAATCACAAGTGGTCACATGTTTTAAGGCGTCAGTCTCGTACTGTGTGGCTGATAGTTGATGGGTAGTTTGGAGTGTGTAGTGTTCTGTGGTATTTTTTCCTTAATTATTTCCTACTATTGCGAGTACATTTCATCTAAATTCTAACTTCATCCCTGAGTAATTTGTTTAAATGAACCGTTAATTGTGGTGAGGTCGGAAAAAACCAACACATAATAAATAGTTATATATTTATCTCTCTCCATATTTTATACTTGACAAATCTCCAAAGATGAGTTATAGGCTACTAGCGTATATTTTGTAACAAAGTTATTAAAGAGTAAAGGACTAAAAACTATATGTTATCTACTAATAGTGGATGATGTTTGGTCTCGTAGTAACCGACCCGTTGAACGAGTTACTTTAGAATATTAGCGGTTATGAATTTTAATTAGAAAGCTATTTTATGTGATTGTTTACATTAATACCAACCGAATGATTGATGAGAAAGCCCACTGTTGCCTGGTTTTATTTAAAAAAACTAAAATAAAAATACAATGGATTGGATAGGAGTCAAAACTTGTCCTTAATTTAAAATTGATTAAAACCCAATTAATAGTTGTTTTGTCAATTTGATAATTTGATAAATACTTATACATAATGAAGTAAATGTTTGGCTACACATTTTAAGAGCATTTCTAGATTGGGTTTTAGGTTTTTTTTAACGAGTTAATCCATGGTGAAATAAGGCTTAAAAATTATTTTAATACAATTTAAGCATATAAACTCTACTAATCCATGTATGTATACTTGTTTACATTTTTAAAAATTTAATTGTAGGACTCTTAAAATGTGTAAAAGTTAAATTATTAACTAAAACTGCTATGAAAGTCTTAAAACTATCTATATATGTATATATAAATTATATTTCATTATAATGTATACATTTTATATTAAGTATCAACCAATATCCCAATAAAATTTTGTTTTAAGCTATCCATCTTAGCCACGCATGTTTATACTCAGTGTGAGTACTTTACAAGAGGGAAAAAATATTATAGCTTTAAAATTACATATAGGTTTACATATGTTACTACTAAACACTTTTTATCTATTATGGCGTCTAAAACACTGTGCTATACTACAGATTATTTTATTGTGAGAGAGTTTGTAAGTGAGTGAGTAAAATCACTCGCCAAATTTTGTACATTTAAATATTATTTTGAGTACTAAAATTATTTAATAATGTCAACACAAAAAACATCTATTATCACCTATCACAATACACTTTATATTTAAGTTACATTTATAAAGACGAGTAAAATATTTAACTTAATTTTTCTTTACAATTTGTATGCACCATACATTGACATAATAATTGGCCTCAATAAACCGATTTTTTCCCCACTCATCAACATTAATTCAGTGTGAGCCTACACGTGGAAAAGAAAAACCAACAATTTGTTGGACGACACTCATGTAATTTATATTCCTAAATCAAACCATTTCGTATTTAACAAATATAAACCATTTATTTTACTTTATAATGTACAAATTAAGGTTATTAATGTTATCTCGCAATTTAACTACTCAACATTGTAATAATGAATATGTTTAAAAAAAGTCAAACAACATTACTTAAAAAAACTTTAAGTTATTTATTTGGAAGTAAATGTTTACACTAGAGCCACACCTACAGCATTGATTAAAAAAATGTTAATAGGGCCTACCAGCCTGTTAAGGACATTTGCAAACTTTAATTAGCAACCTTTACATATTGTTATTTAAATTCAATAATATAACCTAATTAAATATTATCAAAAAACATTACTGATCGTGAGAGCTAGCTAATAGCACTACTTTTATTAATAAATAAAAATAAATCACAATTGAGAAACACAAAATAACACATCCATTACGTGCGAAACACAGTCACAAATTACCAAGTGGTGTATAAGATTTGACACACAAGAGTGAAATAAATGAAATGATCCCAAAGTACTGGTGGGTCATTCATTCACACACTAGCCCCCCTAACCCCCCACCCCCTACTTTCCCCACACACTTCCACCATTCCCTCAACAACGTGACAGTTCTCCATAAATGTCCATACAATTCCTAGAATCCCTCCGACTTACCCGGCCATCTAAAAAAGAATCGTAAAACACAAAGAGAAACATAATCCGTGACATGCATGTCGAAAAAAAGAAAACATCAACAACTGCATCAACAAAACATTAATTTTAACCCCAAGATATATAATAGTGAACAAGAAACACGTGGATGACTCACCGTTTGATGACTTCTAGAAGACTACAATGTTGACTTCAGCTGGCTACAATACCGACAGGATAATTGCTGTTCTGTTGACATCCGATGACCGGAAATTATCAACGTCTATTATCTTCATCGTGGCGTTCTTCAAATGTTAACGGCGCAAGAGGGGGAGGGGGGGTTGGTGGAGGCGATAAATAATTTTGAAGAGTGTAAGGTGTGAATAGGATTTATTTTTTTAAAAAATGCGTTGATTAATAAAACACGCAAATTTTAACAGAAAAAAATAATTTGCAAATTTTCAAGCAGGGTAAATTTTGAGCTTAAATGAGAAGGAGAGTAAATAAGGTTTCCGGTATCATCTAATTTACTTTGATATCCCGGAAATGTACGTAAGCTAGAAACGGTTAGCCCCCTTATTTTGAAGAGGGAACTTTGGCGCTAGCTGTCTTGACGGCGATACGTGAGTTAAGTGTTTGGACGAATGGTTTACGGGCTTGCCTGCGTTGTGGGGGAACCCTTTTCCCCTCCCCCTGTTACATCGTATGGGATTGTCAGTAGGAAGCATTCAAGGGGGGGGGGGAAGAGAGAGGGGGATTTACAAACGGGAAAATGAAGGGAGGGCAAAGAGAACTAGAGATGGGAAAAGTGGTAGGGGAAAATGGAGGGGGGGAGGAAAGGGACGAGGACATTTCCCCCCTATTATCCACAACTAGTGTTAAACTATTCACAAACAAGACGATCTGTGAATTTATATATTAAAAAAAATATCTTTTTTCACCTTAGTAAAATTAACGAATAAGTAGGGGCCTACTAAATTCTTGTTGAGGGTAGAAAAAATAGACATTAATTAATGTAGGCCGATGTAATGATATCGCAGTAGGGGAGAGAATGTAGAGAGGAAAGAGGAAAAGCTCCCCTCTCCCCCTTCTCTAGGGTTTTAGTAAAAGCACGTGTGTCTCGCTTGCTCCCGGCTCGTCTAGGCATGGCGCCGTCTCGCTCGGACGCATGGTCCAGCCAGTTTTGTGACGTCACAGGAGCTGCCACGTGATGCTGTGTCGGGTGAGGGAGAGGGGAGGGGGTCGCTCTCAGCACCTTGCGCAGTGGACGCGACGACACAGCGCGAGCTTTTTTTTTTTTTAAATAAAAAGACGAGATACGGGGAGCGAACCCACGTGCTACTGAATTCATTCTCATATCACGTTCAGTTAAGTAATTTAATAACTCTATTTTCTCTTTCTTTATTTTTTGCATCAAATTTAAAAGAGAGCTTAAAGAAAATTGTGAAATAATTTTATGAATATACAATAACTACGAAAAAAATATTTTTCTGAAACTTATTTCAAATTAACTTGATTTCAAAATAATTTAAATATAGGTCTATGTATTTTTATAATTCAATTTTAACCTGATTTGTGTTTTATGGTAAGAATTTATGTAGTTTTTACAAGTAAAGCAATTTTTTCCCCACAGAATTAGCTTAGTGAAAATACAATAAACTATATTCATTCTGAAAAAGTGTTTTTTAACCCATGAATAATTATTTTAAATTTTAGTTTATATGTTCGCATATCATTGAATTTATATTTACTAGCTATACCTATAGTTCGTGTAGATATACATTTTTTAATTATTGGTTTGTTGATGAAACGTCAAACACAAATATAGGTCTACACTAATAGAATAGTGGGTCATATAAATTGAACACTTTAGGCACTCTCACCCCTCTCGAGTTCAAGTCTAAGTATTTAATACCTGTAGAACTCTCTACCTATGCAAATGGGTCAATTATATTTTGCATAGTATGTCTCCCCTCTAAATTTCTAAATTTAAGATCGTGCATCACATGACAATCAGCTCTGTGACACAGTCAGCTAGAAATCGTAAATTTAAACGAACACTATTGCACGTGGATCATTTTTGATTAAACATTATTGGAAATAAAAAGGTTCCTGAGACTGAACATTGTTGAAATATTAAATTATATTTGGATAAAAACTGCATTGAAAAGGCCGTTTTTGACCATTTTAGAATGGTTTCACAGATAATTAATCTACACAAATCTTTATTCTGTCTTAAGAGGGACATACTATATTTATTAACAATAAACTTTGTCGCCTTGTCTCCCATCGTCACTGCGGAAAATTTCGAGTAAACATTCAAATACGAATGCACTGCACTCATTTCTAGCGTATCGTGTGTAATTTATTTTCCCTTTTTCTTCCATATTTCGTGCGTACACACAAACGCAGATGCGAGCTGAGTTAGGCCTGCTATGATGAGCGCTCTTAAACGAACGTGACCCACTAATAGGCTTTTAATTGCGCAAGATGAATGCTATCAGCCTTACAAAGATCTAAAAATACAACACTTAAAAGCCCATTTCACACAACGCATTACGCCTAACTTAGGTATGTAATTGAGCTCGAATCAGCCATCGCATTGTGGCTCAGTGCAAAACAATGGAATTGACCAGTGAAATCATTTGACCATATTTAAAAAAAAATCCACAACAAAATGTATTAAACCAATTTTACATGTTATTTATGGTCAATGCTCTATTTAAGGTTGGAGTGAAGGGGACGCGTGGAAAAGTCTGTGTTTTTGCAGTTTTTATTACAAAACATTTTATTGGCCAAAATAAATACCATATTGTTCCAGTAGAAACAATGGGTTTATATTTCTTCATATTGCCATATCAATAGTTGTTTGAATATTTATCAATAGCATAGCAGCATTAGATGAGAAACTCTTTAAATAAAGAAAAAAGTTGTCATTAAATTCCAGGACATCCTTGAAAGATATTTGATAAATGTTGATATCACCATGTGAAGAAAATTAAAATCTATATTTCTACTGAAGTAAAATTTATTTATTTTGGCCAAATAAAGTTTTGCTATGAAAACTGCAAAAACCCTTTTGACTTTTATCACGTACCCTAAACTCCCACCTTAAAAGTCAGCCTGTTAAAACTAGTAGAATGGAATATTGTTATGAGTCTGACGAGTAGCCTTTAAGAGGAGTTTCTGTGTTAATTACAGTATATTTGAGAGTTTATAGAGCGAGTTTAAGGGACACCCTGTTAAAACTAGCGGATCAAGATGAAGTTGTCAGGCTGACAGGTAGGTAACCTTCGTAATGAGATATAATATTAGCTTTGCTTCAGGCGTGAATCATGGCTAACTCGTGGTTCAACTAGTAATTCAAAGCGAGATACGCTTCTCGGTCCAAAGGAAGATTTGCCGCTTCAACGAGCTTTAAACTACTTCAGGACGAAACAAGAACATGAATCGTCCGTATGATTAGTGTGTGCAGTACGTCGGAAACCAAGACCTCTCTCATTTACTTACAAACTCTATTTTATCATTATTATGTAATTATGAATTATAGAGTGGCCAACAACATCATGAATAATAGGTTTCAATTCTTAAAATGTATGTAAAATAAAAATAAAAAAACTCTTGTACATTGAGAAATATAAAATTAGCGTGGTAAAAAGTTAAGGCTTTATTTTAAACGTTAAATAGAACTGTAATGGTTTAATATTATGCTCACACCTAATAAAAAATTAAAGGTAACAGAATTTTTTTTAAAAAAATGGTTGTTTGGATGGTTTTCAATTCTGAAAAAAATAAAATGAAAGTTTTCCATCACCTACCTAATTTGTCATTCATTCATAGAGCTAATATCTAGGGGTGAGCGAGATCGACTTTTATTGGTTCTAGACGAGCTAAGGAACGGGAATTTTAGATTCCCATACTTCAAAACGAGAACGGGAATTAAAAATGTAAAATTATTATTTCTAAATTTGCTAATATAATGTACCTTAAAACACTGACAATATATTTTATTGTGTTAAATTAATACATTGTCCCTGATAGAGGAAATTTAAACAAATATATATAAAGTTGAAAATTTAAGCAATTTTTAATACTTTTGCTATAAATTAGGCTATTTAAATTATAAATATATATGAAACACATTAAATCTAAATTTACATCTAGAATAGGCTGACATACATATTTATATTTAAATAATAAATAAAACATGAAAAGCAAGTTTAAAAGTAAATTAAATATGGAAAACAAGCAATCCCTGAAATTTTCGGAATTAGTAAAAATATTTTTCCCGACAATCGGGTTGGGAACGAGAAATACTTTTTCCCGTGGGAATCTCGAAATTCGGGTATCCCGCACACACCTACTAATATTTGAGTTGTGAAATGTTGGAAACATTGAATCCTTAGAGAGTCGAGTCTATACTGGGTTTTTTGCACCACATTTAATAGCCCGTCCAAGCTATTACAGTAGTTTGACTTATGGATAAGGATGAGGGAAATATAATAAAGAAAGGTTACTGCCTGCATTTGCGTCCAAGCTTAGTGGAGAACTATTTAGGTCGTGGAACCTAGATTAAAATCTCCGGAAGTAGCCTGTACGATTGGAAGTCTTTTCCAAATAGCCCTTCGTCTGGTTATTGTTATCTGCACCATCTGGTAGAAATCCCATGTACTAGGGAAGCTCAGAAAGTGTAGTGGTTCCCCGTTGCTTTCCACAGAAAATTTCTATGAGCAAGCACAAGAGGGTATACACATTTTGGCGGGAAAGCTATTTTCAAATTCATTCCAGGGTTCTTTTACATGCCACAGTTGACATGAGACCGATGGCTTTATTTACCCTCCAAAGGAAGTTCTGCTACCGATTTTTATTGCTCAAGAAACATCCTCTAAAAGCTGGTTTTGAACCCACAAACCTCGGGTCCTGAGGTGAACACTTTATCCCAATACCATCGAGGTTCACTGCGCTCTAGTATCCGTGCATTAATTACACTAATGAGAGGAATGAGGACGGTGGAAATTTAGATTAAATGTACACACATTTGTGTGGAAAAAGTGGGAAAAAATTAGCAAAAATAAATAAATAAACAGTATACTCAACCGAGATTAAAACCCCGATATCCCTGTCACTGGAAATCCAGTCTTTTTACACGAGATTGACGCAACAGACTCGATGGCTAGATGTTCAATCGAAAAGCTGGGCGTCAAATTGAAGACCTCCACCCAAGGGTCACGCAGCAAAATAGCCACGTGACAGGCACGCACTGGAAAGGGCCACACACACACGGACGCGAGCACGCACTTCACCCCGTCTCTCTCTCTATATGGGACAATATTGTGGCACGTCTGTTATACGGTATGCTTGTCACCTCACTCGCTTAATGGCTGCGACAATCTGTGCATGTTGAAACCTACGAGGTCCCCCAACGCACCAGTCTTTCCTTCTTCATACCACACTCTCTGTGTACACTTCGGAGTGTTGCTGTTGTTGGAAGGAGAAACGGCACAGGCGAGCCATTATGACAGAAGTCGGTGTGTGTTGCCCAAGCCGATGTACTTCACTTGGTTGACTCAACAGCCAAAGACCTGCTTCGTTTGCCACATGGTCTAAGGCGTCACTATCGCGATAGACTAGACTGCCGAAGACGAGGAGATCGGTTTTATAATCCTGATTAGCTGTACTGAGGGTGGGTTTTTTTTCCTTTAGTGGTTTTCCACTCTTTACCCCCCCTCCCCACACAGTCAAGTATGGGTTCACTTATTCTAAATTTAATCTTCCTCATCCTTAACACACCAGCGTGATTAGTACATTTGCGTATAGCCTGAACGGGAAGTAAGAAGCGGTGAAAAAAAAAACCAAGAATTAATTTACTAAAACACGTAGCAAAGAAACAAATTAGGATCATGCCCAGTTTATCGTATACTTAACGTAACGTAAATATAATTTATAGTAAAGATGCTTTTGTTTCTAAGTTGAAGTTCACGATCAACTTAGCTTTCACTTAATTTAAGGTTACGAGTTATCCTTGTGTATTTAAATTGAGGCCGTCATGGTGCACTTATAAACTATCACTGGCGTTACATTCACTTAACATAAGATTTGTCCAGACATTTGTCAAGTTATGTGAAATATACAACCTTATCCCTTGCAGTCAGTCATTCTGTGAGCCACGCCAACCCAGCTATTTATTACATAATTTGTTTGTTTATAACCTGAAGTTGGCAGCCTCTAGGTAGCTGATATAATCGCCAATCAGATGTTACGAGATTGTGTTGTATTTTTTTTTTACTAATCGCCTCTTTGTTCTCCTGCTGCCCAACTGCTCCATCCAGAAACGGTATAAGTCGAATTGGTTTCTGGCATTTATGAATTTCTGATCGACTATCCTAGAAACCTAGGATGCCTTAGATACCGGGAACCTTAGAATCCGTCGTTTCTTCTAATACTTTATTTTGTAGCTATTATGGGAGAGCAAGACGAGAATGCGAGAGTGGGGTTTTGGAATGAGCTCAATGAAGTCTTGAACGCATCTGAACCGGGTTAAAAAATTATCTTGTTAGGAGATATGAATGGATTGGTACCCAGAGAGAGAATTTGAGAGAGAGTGTTAGGAAGGTATGGGGATGACAGGGTAAACGAGAATGGTAATGATTTAGTGAGAATTTGTTTAGAAAAAAGGTTTGTATGTGTCGAACACATAGTTTAAGCACAAAAATATTGACTTATACAGGTTGATCCAAAAGTCACGTAACCCAAAGAAAACACTTATATTTTGTGCCATCAATTCGGCATATTGTTGATTTATTCATCAGGTGTGATTCTGGAAAACTACGCACAAACGATTGTTGGCATTCCAAGTACGAGTTGGCCTTAAAATAATGTTCTAAAATAAATACTCGCTCTGCACGGGAAAAATTCATCAAATCACTTTCAAATGCTGTAACTCAATTGGCTAGACCTAATGTATGTCTCAAGATCACACGGCCTGCACAACACACGGCCAACACTACATTGTTGGCATACATATAAACAACATGTTCAATTTCCATGTACTTCTGCGAGAAATATCCTTGAAAAAATAGGGTTGTGCGACTTTTGGATCATTCTGTATTATGGTAAAGGGGTGATCTGAGAACAATGATTGATTTAATGGTGTATGATGAGAGACTTAGAAGTTTAATAAAGAATACTAGAGTTATACGTGAAGCTGAATGTGTAAAGGATCACTTCCTAGGGATCAGTTTTTTGCCTTCTCCGTAAGGGAAGGACGTGATTAGGTATGTAACTTATATAATATTCTGAAAATCGAAAAATGACACCTGTACACGGAAATCGAACCCAGTATAGCTGGATAGCTGGATCCTGGATAGCTCAGTGGTTAGATCATTGGCGTACTAAGCCAAAGATCCCGGGTTCGATTCCCGTGTCCAGGTGTAATTTTTTAATTTCCAAAATATGATATCTAGATGGAGTAATCCTCACTAAAAGCATAAATAATAGCTTTGGCTATTTGATTCTATGTATATAATAACTACAGTAAGCTTCTATTGCAAGTACTTGAAATATGATTATCCTCATTTGCAACTGCTAGAGTTTCATTTTGGTGAGCAATTTCTTTTCAAATAATTCAAATTCAATGGCTTTGTTATGCTCGAGTTTTTACTTTACATTACGTGAATCCTGATCACATTCAATGTGTGTTTAGATTATGTGAATGCTACCTTAAGTCAACGTTAAGTTGAACATGAAATCGGCATAAAATTGAAAAACAATATTTGTAGCGGTCGTACTCTTAAGGTTTAGATGTTCTACGGAAATCTATCCCCCCAAATTAAATTATTTTTCCTATTAATTCTGGAATATGATCAGACTTACAATTTGAGTGCTAAAAATTGTTCATGGTTATAAAATGTGATTTGGGATATTTATGGGGATTTGGGGATTTATGGTTGAACTCTATTGCATATTAATCTTCTTATAGTTAGAGTTTTGTTATTCTTCTTAAAAGATTACATTGTAAAATGTGCAAGTATTAATCAACCCATTACTTAATCAATTATTATGATTTACAATAAGGATATTGATTGATAATTTAATACTCCTAAAAGTTTGCATCGACAAGTTATTTTATGTCTCAAAGAGTTACAGAAATTTATCAAAATTAATTTTCTTTGGAAAATGAGATAGGTCATTTTTTGTAATCTTAAACTGTATTTGAACACTAATTTTAATAAAAATCTTCTGAGCAAATATCGAGAAAATCTACTATTATTTTTCTTTCTATTAATAAACTTTCCTTAATTTAGGAAAATATCATGATTACAACAAAAAACTCTTGAGAATTTTATCATAGGCTTGGTTAAATTTTTTTAGTGTGAACGGTAAAATGGTTTCGACACTAGTCCGAGTAACATAGGCCTACAGCTAGACAGACGGCAGTGCGAAAACAACTTTTTTGAGTTGCGGGTGTCAAAATCTCAAATAATATTTTTATCATAATTATAGTTCCTTTTTCCATGGGCTTGCAATAAAGTAAAAAGCTCAATTTTGTAAGGAATACCTATTAAAAACATTATTCTGTATTTTAAATGAAAGCAGGTCCATAGACGCGATTCATTCTCCGACGAAGAAATTTTAATTCAAATATGTTTATTGGCTCAAATTTCAGAATAATATATATATATAACATTTTTGTGGGAGAAATTTTAATATAGTCAAAACACATTATTTTTGAGGCCAGCAATGATGAAATTTTACAATTTCATTATTTATTTATATGAGGTATTTAACGTGCACTTTATGAACTTAGTGATTACATAAGTACAAGATAATGTCTATGAGCGAGATCGAAAAGTTCTACCAATTTTTCTGGGAGAGGTATTTTCACATACATTCCAGGGTTCTTTAACATACAAAAATCGACATGGAACTGATGGCTTTACTTCCCCTCCGTAGGAAGTTTTACTACGGATTTTTATCGCTCAAGAAAATTCCGTCGACCCTGGCTGGGTTTGAACCCAAAAACTTCGGGTTTTGAGGCGAGCACTTTATACAAAGACCACGGAGGTTGACTTCTACTACTACTGCTACTAATACTACTATATTAATACTATTATATAGGTATTGATAATATATCAAAAGTGACGGTTTCAAATAAAATTACTTGTAGTATGAATACGTTAAAGTATATCTAGTAGCTATTTATACCTTTCGGTTAAGGTCATGTCTATGAAAATTGGATTATATATTATGTTGTCTGTGTTTACAAGCTTTAAGTTCATACAGGAACAAAGAGATGGATCACTACTCAAAAGAAACATCGAGATCATAGGAATGATAAAAAATAACTCTCCGCGTCCCTCCCTATGGGCAGAGTTGGACGTGCTCTGTAATTGTTGTTACATTGTTCAGCCTGATTTATAAACACAGTGGCACGAACCTCATCAACAGGTGTTCATAGAGCTCTTATCTTGATATAGCCGGAATGACGTCATTCAAAAACGTTTGGACAAGGCCAGATTGTATGAAAGAGACAAGAGTGATTGTAAAATTAGATAATCTTACGTCTGAAATATATAAATATATATAGTATAGTGAATTTTTAACCTAAATAAATAAACCCAACCTGGAGGCCAAATGCATTTTTTTAGTAACACATTGAAAATAGTTTTTATTCCTATGTTTTTTTTATAACTAAAGTTAAGAATTTCCGTATCAAACTGTAAGGGGGAGGTTAATGGCCCCAACCCACCCCTCATTCACTGGCTGAAGACTGATATGAACATCAACCTCCCCATCACTGGCACATCAAATTAGATGAGCTTGACACTTAATCTGCTTAGTCAACCAATGCAGGTGTGTTACATAATTCGACATAGCTTGTAAAAACCTTAAATTGAAAGTGTAGAACAGTGGGTTTTTTTTTGCAGTTTTTATTGTAAAACATTTTTTGGCCAAAATAAATAAAATATTGCTCCAGTAGAAACATGGAATTTAATTTTCTTTATTTGGTATTATCAACAGTTCTTGAATAACTGTCATGAGAATAGCAGCATTATATGATAAACCTTTGAAATAAAGAGAAAAACTGGTCGTTAAATTTCATGACACCCTTGAAAAGTATCAAAAACTGTTGAGGTAACCACGAGAAGAAAATTAAACTCTATTTTCAACTGGAGAAATATTTGATTTATTTTGACCAAAAAAAGGTTTTGATACAAAAACTGTAAAAATAACTGCGCTTAACTCACGTCCACTTCACTCCCACCTTAATAAAACTTTTGTCACCAGGAAACTCCCCCAGTCCATTCTTCCACGCTACCTGTCGGGAGTTACGGTAAGCTTATAGACGGTCTGTAATGAAGTCAAGCAAGACCCGTTAACTAAAGGCAGGACAGACTATCTCTCGTCTATAAAACAAGACTTGCCAACAAACCAAGCCGAGACTGGACGAGGAAGAAAGATAGGGGGAAAAAATGTGACGCTGGTGTACACCCGTCAATAAATAGGATCTACTTTGGTTTGGTGTGTCTTACAAGCCTTGTGTTTGATTCAAGGTTCATAGCGGCACAGCCAGAGAATTCCTGGGCGGAGATGTTTAGACTTACAATCAAGGACCTGAAGAATTCCTAGTTCGAGAGAGAACGAGGGCACTGCACTCTCGTGGGAGCGATCGGTAACGTAGCGGCGAGTGTGTTTTTCAAGTTATCCGGGACTTGAGGAGATTGAGGGAATGTAGAAGGGGAGGGGGCAGTTAAGTGAATGCACAGCATCTCCTAAATATAGCCTACTATTTTTTTTCCTCTAAGATAAAAAACCAAAGTTTTTTTTGTTTCATAAAGCAGTTATATCACTAGTAATTATTTATGAATGACCCACTTAGGTGGTCGAATAGTCAAAGGCGTCACTCTCGCAATAGACTGAACTGCTGATAACGGGAGATTGGGGTTCAAATCCCAGTGGAATGTTCTAAGGGTGATTTTTTTTCCAAACAGTTTGTCTACTAACCCTCCACAAAAATTCGGGTACACTTCTTCCAATTTCAAACTTTCTCATCCCTAACACATTAGCGTAATTAATATATATGCGCAGGATAACTTGAAGGCGGTGAGAAAAACAAAAAATTTGATTGAATTGATTGTCCATTGATTAAAAGAAGGTTTGATAAGAACACTACTTTATAATCTACTCATAGAGGGAAAACACGTAAATAGATGGTTAGCTTGGACGGGTAGTAAAACCAAGAGAGGAGCATAAACAAAAAAGAGAGAGAAGATGTAAAACTACATTTTGTATAGCCATTCTCAGAACAACTGATTAAATCTAGGCCAAATATTTAGCTTAAGTTTTAGTTTATAAGATATATTTAAATATGGCATCATACCCCAACAAACACTTTTAACATGACATTATAAAATATGAACACGCGAGTAAGGAGTTGAAATGCAATCAGATCAAATAATTTGTTTACAAACATAATAAGAATTTAACGTATGATTATTTTTCCCTAGGAAAAAGTATAGCATTATTCATATCGTTTAATATTAATATTACTTATTTGAACAAGAGTGATATTTTTTCTTTGTTATAGATTGTGTTCTGATTTCATACAGAGAGAATACACCAACGAGTTTATATTTTCTGGTATAAAGTGCGTTAGTATGTTTTCTACATAATATAGTATGAAAATTATCAGGATCTCCTATAATGTGAGGTTCTAGAAGAGTTAATATAATTACTATTAATATAAATAATTAAATATATACAATATATTTAAAAGTAAAGTCTGGATGAAAAGGGATGTTGCCAATATCTTCATCAACTTCTAATGGATTATTAGAACCAGTTAGGTATAAGAAAAGAAGATAATTAGTACTATAATACTACTACCACTACTTATTGTCATTAGGTGTTTTGTCTTACTACATGTCCATTTCTTTTGACAGGAAACTTTTCCCGCCAATGTGCCCTCTCCTCTGTCTTCTCCTTGAACTTCCAGAAATTTCTTTTTTCCTTCAAGTCATCCAATATTTTTATCATCCTTCTTTCTAAGAGCCTCTTACCCTCAACATTTCCTTCTTTGACGTCATGCAGAAGACAGTTCCTCCTAAGGATGTGTCCAATCCAGTTTGCTTTGTACCGAAGAATCACATCCAAAATTGTTCTCTTCTCATCCACTCTTCTTAGGACGTCTTCGTTTGTCATCCTTACTACTTCCTATAATATTAATAACAATATATCAAGGCTATAAGCCAGCCAATAATTTCAGGGGGGTGGTTGGGGGGGCCACATCCCCCAATTGCTGAAAGCTAGAAAAATGTATAAATGATAAACAGTTCTAGAAGCTATCTGAAGTGTTTTTTTATGACAACATAACCCCCTTACTACCACAGGCTTGGAAAAATTATATATATTAAACACCTCTAGAAGCTCTTTGAAGTGCTTTTTATGGTAACACAGTACACTAATTTGTACTTGTATCTTAATTTTGATACTGTTTGAACCATAAATAAAGCAAATATACATTTTGTTCATAAAATTTCGGGGGCTTGGGGGGGGGGGTTGAATCCCCAGCCCACCCCCCTGGTTACGGCCTTGAAATATATTATATATCTTATTGTAGCGGAAAAACTATATATTGCGCCACAGTTCCATTGCACTTGGTTGCATTTCATTAAAGAGATTGGAGTTTAAATTTTGGAAAGATTCACAAGATCTAGTTTTTCACACATGTTCATTGTGGCTTACCATTCTACTCTATGCCAACATGGATGTATTGCTATTAAACTATCAACTTCATATCAACATTTTAGATTAGATATAATTAATAATACTACTTGCATTGAACGCACAAATAATATAATATAAAATAACTCATCTTACTTCGTAGTTTATAGTGTTAGGCCTAAATGTATTTTTTTTAGCACCGCGTTAGTAGCCCTTATTTTATTTAAGGTACTAAAATTATTTTTATGGTCAACCTTGTTTTTTTTAAAGATAAATCCTTAACGATGTCATGTGATCTGATATCAATACGATTAAATAACACAAATATACAGTAAAATGTTATCAAAATTGACAGCAAATAAATGTGTTAATATTTTCATAGCCCCTTTCTACCAGAATCTCCTTATACTTGGGATTAACAGAGATGACAAGGTTGGGGTTCGAATCTTGACCGGGTTTAAAGACAAACAATTTCTCACTCTTCTTGCACATAAACATAGGAACGCTTCCTTTAAATTCAAGGGTGACCTGGTGGTCTAGGGGTAAGGTGTCAGACTTCTGTGCTGAGTGTCCGGGGTTCAATCCTCGGTCCCGGCACAGATTTATCTGATTGCCAAACCCTTCCTTCACCTCTGACAAGACGTGTATTAATCACAACTTGTGAATGTGAGGAATGCCAGGCCTCCACCGTGGTTCGGATTCCACGTTAAACTGTAGGTCCTCCATTTCATCTCACAATCACCCTACCATTACACATTAGCGTAAGTGCGTATAACCCGAACGGGTAGTAAGACGCTGTGCTAATAATAATAATAATAATTTAAATTCAACCTTCAACACCCCTATAACATTATCGTAAATATGTGGCTAAACAGGACGGATATAAGGAAGCGATGCAGAGGAAAAAAATATCTACTGACGTCATCACTTTCCAACTCTCGACGCCAGCCCTTCCTCAATAACTTCATTTCCTTGTACGCGACAGCAATAAAACGATTTTATATATATTTTTTGTTCTGCGCCGGAAAAGGTGCGTCGATTCTTTGAAACGCTCAGTGTGTTGTCGGCTGCCAATAATAGTTCCTAATCATTAGTAATCAAACTCACTAAGACATTGGTAGGTAGGGAGGGTTCGGGTGAGTGGTTTTATCTGATGGGACACTTGTAGAATGGCTCCGTGGTTGCTGACGTGTCACCTTGGTGCATGCGCGTTACGTACTGTGGGCTGCGTGTTGTACACTGGGACCAACAAGTTGACTTACGTAATGGTATGGTGGGAAGACGCCTTTTATATCACTTAAAATATGGTGCAGAAATTATGTTAAAGCTATCATTACTGTTAAAATTACTGTTTTTCTTAGCACCACGTTTTACTACCAGTTTGGGTTATACTCTTATGTGCTAACAACGCTGATGGGTTTAAAGATTTGGAAGGTTATATTTATAGGGAGTGTACTCGAGTTTGCGTGGAGGGAGAGTGGAAAACCACACTTTGGAAAGCCACCCTCAGTACACTCGACTGAGATTCAAACCTGGATCTCCCCGTAACCGGCAGTCTAGTCTAATGCGACAGTAGTGCGTTAGACCATGCGGCCACCGAAGCGGGTCTCGGGTATTATTAATATTATTATTATTATTATTATTATTGATTTGTTTAAATGTGTCGATAAAAATCGACCATTAGTGGCAAAAAGAAGAATGACAGAAAAGAAAACATTATAGCTAATAAATTTAAGGCAGTTGGTAGCGCGTGACTGTGAATATGAAGTGGGGGAAGGGGAGGATAAATAAAAAATACTATACTAAGTTAAATGACTAAAAATGATAGACAAAACTCTCTAGGACTTAATAAACTTCATTTCGATTGGTCCCGCCAAAAGGGGCGGGGAAGGTGATATATACAACTTGATATTTAACGTGTATAAGATACTTAGTAGGACTTTATTACAGATTAACTTAAAAATTAATCAAAAGAAGACTAGCGAAACAAGTACTTGGAATAATTCTGCATTGTCGCCGTTAAATATTGCACGTATTTTATATGGATAAAACCAATATTTGGTATTAAATTCACTTGACCAAAACGGGGATAATGAATGGAGTCTGGAACCCTTTTAAGTGGGAACCTGTATCGTCTCTTCTAGACTGATTTCCCGGAGACGTGAAAGTTGGTTTCGAATCCTCACTTGATGTAATCAATGTGGGCTTAGTTAAATGGTTTCTCACGCTCTCTCCACGCTAGTACGAGTAGGCTTGATGGGCAGTAATACGTGGCAGGGGGAAGGTTATTGCATCTTTAACTATACTCATAGTGAAATCCTTATCAGCGGCGTAAGACCCAGGGCCCACAGGGTCTGCAATGTGGGGGGGTCAATGGTATTAGGGGGCCCGCAAAAGGGAACTTTAAATGACTATAAATTTGGTGGAAATAATTGTAATCAAACCATTTAAATAGTGCATAGATGAATATGTTTATCATAAAATGTTAGAGATTATAGCTAAGCTATAGCAATATTTCGTTTATTTCATTCGGTTTTAAATAGGGAAAAATTTGTTTTTTCTTCAGGCAGTCAAGCTGACTGAATTATGACGTTACCAACACAAAAATGACTCTAAAACATAAAACCATCATTATAAGATGTGATTACAAAATTTATAATTATTATTTAGGACTATTAATTATTTCTTATAACCTTTATTAAGATGTTATATGAATTTGAAAAGGGGGCCCAAAAATAAATCTTGCGGGGTGGCTCAAGCTCAATCGGTAGCTCCACTGGTCCTTATGGTGAATAACTCGTACCGGAGTTGCTTCAAACAATACCTGAAGACTCAATTAAAGTGTCTAAATCGTGTTTGTTCACCATCAGACAATTTAATTACTTGACACTCTCGGTCAAAGGTAAGGTATATCATGATTAGAGGGACCAATCCAAACCCAAGTACACTAAAAGTCCGATAATCTGGCACCGAATACTTATTCCCACCTGATAGTTCAGCACGCGTATAAGAAACTCTCCCACGCCACTTATATTTTGGCCTCACCATTCATCCTCCCGTCAGTCTTTGTCTACATTTGTTAGATTGTGTAGTTCGGGTTGTACGCCTAAGTACTAATTACAATAATGTGTTAGGAAGGTTTAATCTACAGGGAGTGCACCCGTATTTGCGTGAAGGGAGAGTGGGAAAACATTTAGGGAAACCACTTTATGTGAACCCGACCAGGATTGAGCCCCGATCTCCTCATCTTCGGCAATCACGAGAGTAGCAGGTTAGACCAAGCAGCCGCCGAAGCAGGTGTTCAATTGTTGATACAGCTAAAATAATGGATTACGGTGAGATTGGGGTTTGAATCTTGGTCGGGTCTACCGAGGGTGTTTTTTCTTAATGATTTCACATTTTCCATTCATGCGAGTGTGGGCAGACTACCTCTAAATCCTTCCTTCCTCATCCCTACCCCATTAGAGTAAATTCTAGTATTTACTATGTGTATAGCCTGAACAGGTGGGACCTGGTGATTAAAAACAAAAGCTTAGAGAAATTAAACTAAAACATGTTACCCTTACAAAACACCAAAAACTGGACATTGTAAGTTATACCCTACTAAAATAGGGCGAGAATAGAAACACTAATAACATGAATTTTAATTTATTTTCCTAGCTTTATGTGCATTACACAGATATATCCCAATAATCTAGCATAATTGGTATTCCGGTTTTAAGTCATGAGAGTTCTGGAATATCGTAATTTCACCATACAGCCCATACTAGATTATTAAGTCACCTCTAGATATCGATCCTTTCTCTAGAAACTACCTGTGGTAGGTGTCTCTATTTCAGACCCACATGGTCATTGAAAAATGTATTACACATTTACTCTGGCCGTATAGGTAGAGATAGGGTAAAGCGCTTTTGCGAAAAACGCGAAAAGAAAAAAAAGTGTCGAGAATAGGGTATTTATAAGTTTTCTTTGCGTTTCATGGCATTTGAAAGTGTTTAAAGCGATTTTTATTTCGTGAATTAACGCGAAAAACGTGATTTTGAGAGTATATTAGCTAAATTATTCTATTTAGCGAAATAGACGCGAATTTCCTGAAAATGCTGTGCATTTAAATAAAATGCTGAGAATTTCTATAAAACGATGTTTTTCAGCGGAAATAAGTGAATAAAAAATCATTGAGTTTCACTCGTCTGTGTGCTTCAGCTCGGGTTTTACTTGCATCCTGTGCCTTCCATAGCCCATCCGGCTAATCGCCACATTCCGTTAGTCGTTGCTTTTATCATAAATCCTTTGTATAGGCCCTAAAAACATTGACGAAAGACACACAAAATGCTAAATGCTACAAAATGCTAAATTATGCCACAAAATGCTAAATTTCCAATAATTAATGCTAAAAAAACTGAAAATTAATGCTATTTTACCCTATCTCTACGTATAGGACTGTTTGAATATCTCACACGAAACAAAACATTGGTAATCTCAAACTAACCAGTAAAATGTTGTTTAGAGGAGTGTATATCTCCACACAGTTTCGAAAAACCTAGGATAAACACCTTCCTCTCCTATCATCCCCGTTACCCTCCATTCCTCCAGGGACGAAGAAATACTCCATACTCAAGTGTACTTTTATTGAGTACTTTCAGATTCCTACGTTGAGGAATCCAACGTGAAGCTCCTGTGTAAATAAACCGTGGTACGTTCGTAGCACAATAACCTAGCACAATGGTCGCCAAGTTGAGTAGGTCCTTAAAGTTTACTTTGTTTTCAACACGATACAAATAATATCTTTTTATGTGCACCTTGCTTTATAGTTCTTTGGGTCATACGCATATCTACAGCCAGATTTAGATGGGCATGCAGCTTTCACTTTTCATAGATATTATTTAGCAGTGCATATTCAAAAATGCTAACAATAAAGTAAAATGTTATCAATGTTGATCACAAGAAAAAAGTTTGTATTTTCTACCTTCCTTCTAGAATCCTACTATAGTCTACACTGATAGGGCAGGGTTGAAGAAAGTCGTCATGGATGCGGGGAAGAATATTGATAAAACTGGTATCGGATCGGATAAAATAATATTTAAGATAGTTTTGAAAACCTTCTTACGCTAATTAGTATGCTATGTAATATATGCCTAATCCTTTTATTTGGCTAAGTTCAAGTTTAGTCTACTAAAGTGAAATCCCCAACTCAACCCATTTTTGTTTTCTTAGAAAAGGAAAAATTGGAAACTAAACCTAATGTAAGTTTAGCCAGTGTTTTATTTTTATGAACTAAAGATAATTTTTTTAGCATCGCGTCTAACTATTCCAGCTAAAGGCATATATACTATTTACACTAGTGATTTGAGGATGAAGAGGGTTTCATTTAGAGGAAGTGTACACGCATTCGCGTGGATGTAGAGTGTAAAACCATTTTAGAAAACCACCCTCAATGAACCCCGATTACCTGTTATCAGCAGAGTCTAGTCCAACACGAGTGTGACGTCTTTGACTATTTAGCCACCGAGTCAGGTAAAAAATAAATTAATTTAGCAACACGTGTTCGACAAAAAAAATTAATATTGGTAAAGAGATGAAACTCCTGATAGCAAGATGTCCCATTTGTATAAAATAATAAGTAAATAACACTTAACAGTTATTTCACCCGACGAAGCTTCCTCGGGCTCCATATAGAATTAATAACTCCCATGGTGATATTGTTATTTATTGATCTGCGTTATTATAGAACACGCTACTACACATGTTTTATTTTATTAAATTTAAAACAAAAACTGTCAAAGGTGGAAGCTTGAAAATAAACCTCAATTTTTTTTCTTAAATGGCTACCAAATTGTGCAAAATTCTGCTAAGCAGATAAACTATTACATGACTTGGACCAGAAAGTGTGAAGTTTAGTGATAAATTAGATGTTTAATATCCTTTCTCCAGGTAAATGTCAAACCAGTTCTTCTTCCTACTAGCCTTCTCATACTTTCTCCCTTGGCAGTTCCCACGATAATGTTTAAACTTACTATTAAAACAAGCGTAACCGCATAGGAGGAAAAGTAGATGTCAACTTTATGTTTACTTGGTCCGGTTTAACAGTCACGGAAATATTGGTGCTTGAATCCAGACTGGGTGTTAAGTTACTGATGGTGTTTTTTACTCAACTGTTTTCCACTATCATATCCATGGCGGCTTCGTCTAATTTAAAGGTTACCTCCCAAAACTTTACTAATTTATTGTACATTCTGCAAATTTAGCATAAGGCCTTACATTAGGATAGAATGAACGTATAGTGAGTGATACGCGATGAATACAAAATAAAACTAACACTAGGCAAATAATAATGGTTACGTAAAGATAAGAAATACGCCGGTGTCATAAAATAGGTTTCCAAAGCTAGTAAGAACATGCGCCCAAGATTCTTCCTCTTATATAAACCAGTAGAATAATGCATGACATTGTCTTGTGTTATCAAGGTAACACAATGGACCATCATCGCCCCTCGGACAGTGTCACACACATGCAGAGATTCCTGTTTCCCTTGCACTATTCAAGGTCAACTTTTTACCTTCGCACGGACCTGTATTAAAGCCTTCACCTTCCTTGAAGTGATTTCAACGAAGCAGTCTCATTGGCTCATTTTGTGTTAGAGTGTATGTTTGTTTTGTCAAAATCAAGTTTTTGTTCACTAATAGGCCTACTACTACCCATTTGGATCTTTGGGATATCAACATATCTAAACTGATTTTATATGAATGAGGAATTTCTAATTCTGAGGTAGTATACGTGATGGCCAACGCGGAGGAGATCGTTATAAAAAAAACTTCCAGCTAGCATAAAATAAGATTATTTATTAAGTATTTAAGCTCGTAAATAAGAATATAAGTGGCCAGGTTGACTCCGTTACAATTTCAATAAACAACAAACAAGTGTATATTATTACCAGTTTTATCAACATTTAACCTAAGTGCAGCATCTGATAATCGATATCCCAGCTACTTAGGCAGTAAGGCTATTCTAAGACTTGTACTAAGGCTGTGAAGATTTCGTGCCACTGGTTAGTTATACCAGAGTCGATCCAGGACTCTCTCGCAGTAATGCAGTGAAGTCCTACCACTAAGTAGCTTTGTAAACAACTATCGGTGAACCATCCACAAGACACTCACAAGAATTTCAAGACGTACTTGCACTCAAACCGCACATGCCAACACAGAAAAGCCATAAACAGGTCGTGGTCGTATAATATCTGCACACCTTTGGAATAATTTCTACTTAGTGGACCACCTCAGTCAGAGGCGTCACCTACTCGGATGTCACGGCGTCTTATAGGCTGACTTTTAAATAAAAACAACTGTGCAGGACTGTTTGTTTATCATTTTTGGTAAGTTGGCCCCATATATAGTGTGTTGAACTCGGACTCAAGAGTCAGGTGCTCAGATCTTACCGAAAGCATAGGATGTGACTTTTACACTTTTTGTATTTGAACCTCTTATATAATAAATTGTCAACCTCAGTGGGTAAAGTGGTCACCTCAGGACCCGATGTTCGTGGGTCAAAACCCAACAGCCACAGGATTTTTATTTAGCTATAAAAAACAATACCACTTCGCTAATCCGAACAAGCTTCGATCCCAATTAGTTCGGATTAACAAGGTTCTAGTTTATAACAAAAGTGAAAAATAATTATCTCAGAACAAATAAAAAACTATGCTGAACCCAATGATGATTTTATCAACATAAGAATACGGAAAATCTCACTTCAATGCAATTTCTGTTTCCCGGTTAATCAACTTAAGAGTTGGGCTATTAAATATGACCTTAACGAAAAAAAATTTAAGTTATTGTTGAGAGAAAACATATTAGGTGATATATCAAACATTTAATTAGATGAACTACCAGTATTTAAGTTGTTTTTTATCTATTTATTTTTTGTGACTTCAATGCCCTAGCAGAACGGAGCTCCAAGCTATTTATAATTCACTAAGATTTTTTAACGAGAAGTGTATAAAGACTTATTACTATCATTACACATACTATAAATTAAATTTCTAATTGACAGTACATACAATATATTACTAACACAGCCTAGATAGAGCCTATGACTTATAAAATGCAAAAATTAAATGCTTTGAGAGATTATTTATTTTAGCACCATATCTTACTACCGATTCGGGTTATATGAGTATGTACTAATTATACTAATGGGTTAGGAAAGCTTAATTTACATGATGTGCACCCATATTTGTGTAGAGGGAGAGTGGAAAACCATGAAGGAAAAAACACCCTCAGTGTACCCGACCGGGATCGAACCCCAATCTCCACGTCTTTAGCAGTCTAGTCCGACACGATATTAGCGCGTTAGGCCATGCGGCCACCGAAGTGGGTCTTTGAGAGATCAAACCTTAATTTGTAATCCCTTGATTGGTCTAGTCTGATCACTCAGCCAACAGCATATCAAGGAATATGAATAAACTGCATGCGTGAAACGAAATATCTTCATAAATCGAGCGTGACATCCCACGTCTTGTATTATTCTTAAAAACCATACATAGGATTAACGACTCTCCAAAACACACAAAAAATATATTATTATTATTATTATTATTGGCACCGCGTTTTACTACCCGTTCGGGTTATACGCACTTACACTTATGTGTAATGGTAGGGTGATTGTGAGATGAAATTGAGGACCTACAGTTTAACGTGGAATCCGAACCACGGTGAAGACCTGGCATTTCTCACATTCAAAAGTTGTGATTAATACACATCTTGTCAGAGGTGAAGAATATATCCTTGATTTGTAAGACAGTACACTGCTTATCTACTAGTGAGTGAATCATTTGTGATGAATTGTCACTGAGTCCTAAACGTTTTGTGCATATTTTGGCCAAAATATAGGTTAAGTTCTATTAGTAGAGTTATTGCGATGACTTGTTTTGCTTTGATTACCCTGTAATGTATTTACTCACACTGAAATTAAGACTTAAATATTCATGAATAGTATGCTATGTATATTTTTTTAAATACAAGAAAGATCAAACTTATCATAGAGTTTTATTTGATAGAAAATAAGTTAATTACTAGTATTATAACTTAACAAACAAGCTAGGTTTGACACAACTGTTATAGTAAATTTTTTTAACATTCAGCATAAAATTTGCCCTTCAAAGTGGATAAAGTCCTTTAATTACATTTCTACGTGATATTTGCCCATTAGACATATGGACATAGAGGAAAAGGGATTAGTTTACTATAATATAGCTTTGTTAAGTCTCAGTTTTCTTGGTAACAGATCACAAATCACTCCTGGATCCCAGGGCTATATACATATCTTGAATTCAAACAAAATATTTACCACACAATTAAGTGAAAAATGACAACCTGTAAACGTGAATCGAACCTGGGACCTTTGGACTTGCTCGTCAATGTTCTACCACTGAGCCAACCTGGTTCGTCTTATATCCAGGGCCATCTTTCACTAGTTGTTGGTTAATTGAGTCTATTATGTGGTAGCTGCTGAAAGTATCGGCCAATCAGAGGAGCTATCTACAATAATTACAGTCCACTGGCGGCGACTTGAAACTATCAGTGACCGAATTTGGTGGCCGCTTGGTATGACGCACTACTCTCGTGCTAGACTAGACTGCTGAGGACAATGAGATCGGGGGTTCGATCCCGGTTGGGTGCACTGAGGGTAGGTTTATCCTAAATGGTTTTCCACTCTCACTCCAAACAAATGCAGGTGCACTTCCTCTAAATTAAACGTTCTTAATCACTAACATATTAGTGTAATTAGTATATAGAATGGGTAATAAGACACAGTGCTAAAAATATACGCTCCCATGTATGACATGAAACGAACCAGGATGTTTCTGTGGTAGAGCATTGGAGCTCAAAGTCACAAGGTCCCGGATTCAATTTTTGTGTCCAGGTTGTCATTTTTCACTTAATGAATTATGTTCATCTATCGTGGCTGATCCTGTGGCAAACCATTACATATCAGTTTGTAATAGACATGAATGAATTTTAATAAACAAATAAAGTTCCTACTTCTTATTTATTATAATTGGTCATTTAAAAGGTTTAGGTAGTTTATTAAATATATCTTGATATGGATTATACATTTAAGACTAGTGTAGGCCTATTTATAAAATGTTAATGTAAATTACATACTAATTAATAAAATTACAAAATAGAGTTGTATTATATTAATTTTAATAAATACTGGTTATATATACAAGTTTAATAATAGTATTGATGTTGAATCCCACACCCATTAGTTACGATTAGAATAGATCTAAGAAATTAGATCAATTTGTTTTCAATAAATCTTATGAATTTGATGAAACAAACTAATGGGATTAGTGTTGTAGAAAAAAATTGTAATATCCTCAACTAGGATTTTTTTCTATGCACACAAATTACTAATATAAATTTGATTAAATATTCTTATTTGAGTGAATAAAAAATCAAATGGATAATTAGAGCAATTATTGATATTTTACGCCTAGTATTTCTGATATAATTTCATTCATTCTTTTTATTATAAACATAATTTCATGAGCTAAAAGTTAAACAAATAAGATACATTAAGAAAGACAAATATATTATTTTAGGCAACAAATGACTAAAGTTGTAAGAAACTTTATATGATATTTTATGTTATCAACCAAAAATCATCTAAACTTTCAATCTTATCATCCGCAAAGAAACTCTTCTCATGTAATAAAAAATAATCATATTTTAAAGTGAAATGAAAACTATTTTTCAAGGCACACAAAAGGCACTACAAATACCAACTTCAACTTCCGGTAGGACTCTGTGTATGTCACAACAAAAGTTTCCTCTTTTTTT
>CABFWB010000053.1:344233-384306 GCA_902151455.1 Timema bartmani
TGGGGGGGGGGGGGGGGGGAGGGAGCCTCCCGTGAAATGAAACGAATCCATCTCTGTCAGGGCAGGTTTTGGTGTTCACCCCTTTCATCTCCTAGCCCCAAACACTACAGCCTATAGCCAAGTTTTTACACAATCCAATAGCTCTGAGAGGAAAATAGGATAAATGTAATGTGCTAGTTGTTACTTTCACTTTTCTTCAAAAGAAATATATTGAAATTCTTATGGGGTGTTTGGAAAACATACCCTTTGGCGTAGGTCGGATTTTTTTTTACTAAAATAATATATTTAAATATCTATGGGGTGCATGGAAAATGTTTTCTTTGGCATTGATCAGATTATTTACTATACATAATACATGAACATTTGATTATTTGGACATGGATTGCTGAATGCAATACATTCAACCATAAAATAATAAAGACAAGCACAGAATTATGAATATATCGATATAAGGATCGGATAAAGGCATGACAAATTTTCAGATGTCTAAATATAGGTACTCTAAATTGATACATTTTGTGAAGATCCTTTTATTATCGCCTTAAATATTTTTTATTAAATAATAAACATCATTGTGAAATAACCAGCATTTACAAAAGCCCCCTATAGCTATTTTACAGCTGTCAAAAATTGACAGTATGTTTAAAAAATTTTAATAGATTTGTCAGAAAAATGTTTGTAAAACTGTGGTAAGATTGTATTTCTATAACTAAACGTTATATAGGCTACTTAGACATTTAAATGTTAAACCATTCTTGATATTTATTTTAAAATTTAATTTATATAGGCCTAAGCTTATATTCTGAGCATAGTTAAAGTTTATTTAGTTTATTTAGAAATGTTGATATAGGTGCATTTGTACATATTCCCTTAGTAGCCAAAGTTATTTATTCTAAAACAAGTATTTACCATAAGATATTAGGCCTACTGGAATTTAAATTAACTTAACATGTACAACTGTGTAAGATTGATGTATAAATCATACATGTCTGCCCCCTTGTGTAAAAACAAAATGAGCTATGAATAGGTCTAATTTTTCAAATGAGAAACTTGCTTTTAAGTTGTGGTTATAATCACGAATATGCGAGACGAAGTGAACCAGTGAAAGAAAAACTGGGTTTCTTGACCTTATACGAAGTGATTTGTGGACTCCTTAACAAATAAACGATTGGCTTGGAAAGTAACTTAGATCGCTAAGAAGTGTTCCGAGTTCAATAACACTAAATACATAATCGGCTCATAGCAACTTTTAACACTAAGCTTGAAAAGTAAATTCAATAGTTAATGAGTGTCAAATTTAAACCAAAAACTATATTAAAGATAGTAATTTGTCAACTTATTTCTGTAATATGATCATAATGGGGATTGAAGACAGTCTACCTTCACTGGTGGCCACGTGGTATAAGGTGTCAAGCATGCTCTATATATATATAGATAGATAGATAGATAGATAGATAGAGAGAGAGAGAGAGATAGGACTACCAGTGCTGATGAGGTTTAGGGCGTGTTTATAATATAATCCCTGATGTCAATCAATCTTCCATTATACAAAATAACAAGCAGGTCAGATGAGGAGTCACCAAAGTTCGAACCTAAGCTACGGCCCTTAGTTGAGAAACTAATCATGGGATATCAGGGGGCTTAAGAGGATGGGGTGGGGGTTCTAACATACTATTTCTACCATAATGTGTGTGCACTTTCTCCAAATAACCTTTCTCATTTGCTTGAGATTAAGGTAGGACTGTAGGAAACGCAAGGAAAGGACGGCGTTTTTGCAGTTTCTATATCAAAATATTTTTGTGGCCAAAATAAATAAAATATTCCTACAGTAGAAACATAGAGTTTGATTTCTTCATATAATGATATCAACAGTTGTTGAAAATATTTCTTAAGCATAGGAGAATTAGATGATCAACTTTTTTAAATGGAGAGAAAAAGTTGTCATTAAATTACAGGACGCCCTTGAAAAATACTCAAGAACTGTTGAGGTCACCATATGAAAAAAATTAAGCTTTACGTTCCTACTGGAGCAATATTCGATTTTATTTTGACCAAAAATAATTTTTATTTAAAAATTGCACAATTACTGCCCTTAACTCGTATTCCTCACACTCCCACCTTAAGCTGTTAATAACCCCTGTGAAGAAAGTGTCCAAGATGAAGCTGGTACTCATAATTTTCACGCCAATCCAAAGTCAGAACAAGTACACAGGGAGGAACCCAAAAATATTCGAGGGTGATGGTAGATAAAAAAAAAAAGAATAAAGGAAAAAAAAGAGGAAAAGAGCGAAGTTTGTTAATAATTTATGTGGGCGCTTGGCAGGCGTGGTTGTGACACTGGAGAGATAGGGATGGAGTATGGGCTGAAGAATGAACAAGGGGATGATCGAGGACGAAACTCGAGTTGTTAAGGGATGGAGGAGTAGAGGGTGGTTATCGGGTATGGGTGGGAAGAGATCGTCTTCAAGACATCGCTAGGAGAAGGACCCTTCCTCTTCACCCCACAGTGTCCACGCACAAAGAAATAATAAAGTGTCCTTCTACAAAATATTGACTTTTTTTTTTGCCTTGTCCCCTTGTTTAACGGCCATTGTCTTTTCAGCAGAGGACGCCTCGAGTCTTCCATCACTAGTTATGGGGATAGTGTTATAGACTACTGTATCATGATTATTTTTTTCTAGATCGTATGTTTACCCGGATTACAAAACTATATAGTTCAATCGACTGCCCGACTTCATATTTGATGTACTTCTAAAATGAATGTATGTATGTATGTATGTATGTATGTATGTATGTATGTATGTATGTATGTATGTATGTATGTATGTATGTATAGTATAGTTTATAAATATAGCGGACCTACAGTATATGTATAATACTCTGATTTTGGTTGAAAGAACAGTAGAGAAAATTTAAATAAATTTCTTTGTGGCCAACATTGATAATATCTATTAAAAAGTGACAGCTACATATAATATGAATATATTAAAATTGTTTTAGTAACTTAGGTAACTAACTCCTACTGTTCTTCCTACCGAAATAATACATTTTTAAACTATTAATATTACAAATTTGTCGGAGTTAGCTGGCTATAATAATAAAATCCTTAAATATTTACAAAAAATCATTACTAAAATGAAATTATATAGATGCAGTTATATAGAAATCAAATTTATTTTGGATAGCTTTGGCTAAAAATGGACGGGACAGCTGTTTACCCTATTTAAATTTAATCCCAAGGATGCGGACCATTGGCAATCTCCCAAAAAAATGCAGTGATGTTAAAAGAGGTGGAGTGGGGGAGGGGGGCGGATAAGTTACTTTCAAGTTAGGAATATTACCTTCTAGTCAGGTATGTAGCGCAAAAGACAGATGATTGCCTACCTTTTAGTCATGTTCGCAGGGTGAGTAGTAATTTCCGTAAACGGAAAGTACCACATGATTAGATGAATAAATATCAGTAGATAATACAGTTTGTAAAAAACTCCATTCTTCCCATAATTCATGAGAAAAAGACACTAAATTTATAGAGGAGTGATGTGGCAAAGTTGTGCCTAATATTTCAGTCACCGACCACTAGACGAAGATACAAATGAGAGGCCAGTATTATGTAAGTAGCAAAAACTACAGAGTAATAATTACGCTAATGGATTAGGGATTTGGAAGTTTGAATTTAGAGGAAGGGAACCCGCATTTGCATGGAGGGATAGTGGAGAGCCATTTAGGAAAAGCTACTCCAGTTCACCCAACCGAGATTCGAACCTCGATCTCCCCGTCCTTGGCAGTCTAGCTAAACACTAAACTAGCGCGTTAGCTAACTACGCCACCAAGGCGGGTTTACACACACATAGAATACTGGTATATGGCAATGGCCATGGGCGTATCTGACAATGGAGCCAGACTTGCAGCGCAGCTGTACGCTGATCGCTTCTCCGGGAAACGTCAATGTTTGGTGCCGGCATTGTTGGGGATTCTGTACCGAACTAATGGACATTAGCTCACACAATTATGTGGCTTTTTCACTTTTCAAGTAATCAACAACGCGCCATGAACTACGGTGGAGTTTGGACATCCCATGGCCTACCTGAGGCGGCGATTGTATTCTGAGATCATCGATAATGAGCTTCATTTAATTAAAATGGAATGGTAAAACACTACAAAAAAGTAATGTTGAAACTACATATGTTTCGTATCACCTCTCTAACTCGGCTCATTACGCATGCGCCTATCCCCCTCTGGCGCCCACTCTTTCCAGCGCTGTAGCCCTTAAACGTGATTGGTTGAACTCACCTTCTTTCCCCTTCCTTGTTTGGTCTCAATCGGGGAGTTTATTTAATATGTTGTACGAGCTGAATTGAATACAGAACGTCTTACAATTTACTGCTAGTCGGGCCAGTAACTGTTATTATCTACGTCCATACTACAGCTGACCAACAGAAGCCGAGCCAGGACGCTATGACAGCCGATGGAGTTACAACTCGGGTTCGCTCGAGGTAGCGTCCCGCCACACTAAGCTTATCAACATCAATCTGTTAACTGTCGGTGCACTTCAAGTACACGCACTATCCTATCGTAGGGACTAGAATGGTGGAATTCCTGCAGGAATAGCTGTCTAGTTGCAGTCAGCGAATGTGCTGACTATAGTGTTATCTTTTTGTCAAGCCCTAGTCTACGTTTTGATTTGTATTGGTGTACGCTCAGCGTTGTATCTTATATAGAGAAATTGAATTTATATTTTGGTGAGCTACGATTATGATTATTGTCAGGCCTGCAAATTTACAGTTTTTAACGAGTTTGGTTCCCTCTGAGCCAATCGCTTGTGTTATTGGTGTCTATTTATTGTTGGCTTAGTTTTATTGGTTTGCCTTCTGATACTACATGAGTCAGCTAGGATAGTTAGTTCTGTGAGCTAATAACGTATTATGGAAACATAATTTATTTGTATTGCAATTCATAATATGCTGCTTATCCGTTACTTTGAGTATTTTTAATTACATTAAGATGTATTAGCTGTTGTTAGTAAGGCTTAGTCGCCCATTAGCGTTAGATTCATAATGAGGCTACTCTCTCCGTATTATTGCTGGGGGAAGGTCAGCACACTGTAATCGGGAGTTGCTATTTGTAATTAATGACCTAATTGGGTCTATCAGCCCTCTTAATGGCCTTCTTTACCCGGTGTTGTCTTGTCTTGTCCTTTTGACTCTACATGACATGGGATGTCCACGCAATACCTTAGCACCTCGCAGACTTGTTTGTATTTGTTACCCTTTAGACGGGTTCCTTAAGCCGAATGCTTGTTAACGTTAGACTTCAAATGTACACCTTTATATTAATATTTGATCGTGAGCGCGGTTGTGGTCAACCATGGCCGTAACTGCGATGTCCTAATTGGGGCTTATTATCCTTAAATTACTGGGACATGGTTTGCGCCTCCTTATTATGGCCTTGACGTTCACGCTGTATATGTTTTCTTATCAAAAGGGACTACATTACCTGTTAGTTAAAATGCTCTATTCCCAGTGTCTTTGATGTATTTAAGTAACTATGAGCAGTATGATTTAACGTGCATACTTAAGTGCACAAACTTAGTATATCACAAAGGCTGTGGTTTTAGTCTTTTCTAAAGTAAACTCAGTAATATTCCTGTACGACTCGACTCCTGTTGGCTGGCCAATTACTTGCAGACAAGATGTTGTCTTGATTTATTTGTTAATTATTGAATTACTAGAAGATTATCACTGAGTGCTGTTAATCAAGTGTATCTATCATTATATCATAAAGCTCTATTTAAAGGGCACTTTTAACTGGCCATAATGTTTATAGCCTGCCGTATAATATCATACTATTCTCTAATTTAAATACATTGATTTCCAAATATAATTAATTGACTAGACAACAGAAACCAACTGAACAATCCATATGTATGCTTATGTACTTTCCTTTGTTTCAATTTAATAAATTGCTGTAACCATTGTATTTCATCCTTTGTATTTATGAAACCCTCCTTAAACCATTGGGGCGGATTCAATGCGATTGTGGGCCCCTATTTGCTACCAGATTATTTCAATTCACACAGATACCGTATGTTCATTGAAATAGTTTTACCTGGGTTAATGGAGAACGCACCATTTCTTGTGCGACAGAGGATGTGTTATCAGTGTGACGGTGCCCCTTCACAAAGTTGGGGCACAAGGGCGGCGAAGTATACATCCCAATCAGTGAATAGCGCGGTGGGGTGGGCAGGGGGGACGCGTTGGAATGGCAACTGGACCTCACACCACTCGATTCTTTCTTGTGAGGTCACCTAAAAGCACTGGTGCTCACCTGACAACCCACTGCAGTTGTCCGGGGACATTGTGGCACGAATTCATGAGGCTGTTACGACAGCTGACGACAACATGCTTCACCCCGTGCACACCGAATCCATACCACACGCCATTTGGAGCAATGCTTAGTCATGCGAAGATCAACCTCCAAACGCCAACAATGAACTAACATGTACGTTTGATGTACGTTTCAGGCACAGTGTTGCCACATCAGCCCTCTCTAACATTAATGTATTTTTTTTCAAAAGGTATGAAAAGAACGGATTTTTTGGAAAGAGTATTCTCAACATATAATTACCAACCTAGTCTTGTGGTACTGTGCATATCCACAAATTACTATTCATCCTGTATATGGAATAAGATTGACAACTGGATAACTTTCTGTCAGGTATAAAGGGCAGAAACGGCCAGTTGGCTACTTTTCAGTCAGGTATATAGTGTAGAGACGAACAATTGGCTAACTTTCAGTCAGATATAAGGGGCAGACAGAAACGGATTAATGTCCACCTTTCAGTCAGGTATATATTGTAGAAGACACGATTGGCTAAATTTCAGTCAGGTATATAGAGCAAAAGACGAATATTTGCCACCCCCTAATTTCTAAAATGGTTTGATTCCGAGTGTTGATTTTCAAAAAGCAAAGCAAAATATTGAACCAAATTAATACAAAATTGGAAAAACTATAATTTAAAAAATGTGTCAAAAATATGTTACATTTGTAATATTCACTTAAATTAATTATTAAGTTATATTAATAAAGGCGTACTGCAAATTGAGGATAGCGATCGCTTTGGGTACAAATTATGAATTCAATGAGCCTGCTGAGTGAAATAAGGATTATGGGTTTGATCACAGGCTAATTCAAATAAATTATCCTTAGTAAAATTAGTCATTTAGTGTATGTCGTTTAATTAAGCTATCGTGTAAGTCGTATATCAATTTAATCAGTTGCAAAATATCTATAGTGAAAACTTAATACCTCACCTTAATTTAGAATCCCATGAAGACAAAAATATTAACCCAGCCGAGATTTGAATCTGAGTCTTTTACCAGTTGGTGGTGGTGTTCAAAACACAGCGCTGACCATAAATGATAATTTAGATTTATTAAATTTATACTTATTATGAAATAAGATGTATTAATGTCAGTTTATTTGCCAGCGACTGTACTTTATCTCGCACCAAGGCTCAAGTAATCCCCCCTTCTTCCTCTCCTGTGACTTCTTGACAGAAGATGAATTGCCGCGAGGTGAAATGGAACTTTGTATAGTTTGTTACTACTGTAGCATGACACCAGGCCAGCCAACCCAATCTTCCACTGCCGGACCGCTTCTATAGTACATACATCCCTGTGCGGATAAAAAACGGAATATCCGCATTCGCAAAACGTTCGAAATACTTTTTTTTTAATTTAGTGAAGATATAGTCCCAGCATATAAACATGTAAAATCTGGTTTAAATAAAAAGAAACCTTTTGGTATTATAAAAATTACTAAAACAATTCTCATAAATTCATACGTATGATCTGCACCCATTAATTTTAATAAATAATACCTATATCCAAGGAAAATACTACGATAAAATAAAATGCTATCAATGATGACAGTAAAAATATATATTTGTATTTTATAAAAACTCTTCATACCAAATTTCAAATATACTAAATGAACCCGTATATGGCTACATATAATAAATATCTTCAAAATAACTACAGTGAATCGAACCCAGGTCCCCTAAAATTGTGAAAGACTACCAGTAAAATAAAGCCTGGGAATATTTCATGCGCGTAAGCTCACTCCATTAGCAATTACTGATTTTTTCAAGCTTTGGTACTTATGCTTTTAATTAAGTTGGACTGGAAAGGAGTGCAAATCAAAGACAGTATTTTTATATATTTTTTGTAGCCAAGCATATTTTTCGAAAAACAAAAATAATTGATTTATTAGCTAGGTTTAGCTCAATTTTCTACACACAGTTATTTGAACTGTTCTTGAGGATTTGCCGTAGACATAAAGCCATTTGAGAATGTTTTTTATAAATAAAGACTTAGGTCTTTGGTCTTGTTCAAGTTACTCGATGCCCGTGAGTATATAAACCAGTATAATTCCAGGACCGAATGTTAAAAAAGGGTCTAAGTGTGAATTAATTAATTTGATTATAGTAAGAAATTTCTTTCGTGCGCATGCATGTTTCTTTTATCGAATCATCTCCCTACTCATCCTACGGGGCGAGCTAACCAGGACGGCTTGCTCCCAGGCTAGCTCTCTCTCTCTCTCTTTCTGGACGGACATGCGCTCACCTCCGGCAAATTATGGAACATAATACACGACATCTTCCTCTTCCAGGACGGGAAGTACATTTGTTCCTTCCTTCCCCTTTCACATATCCAGGATGCATGCCTCATATTTTATAGACTGTGCTCTTCCTTACTCCATCCAGTCCATACTCTTCATCCTTAACCTATATCAATACTGTGCTCTTACTTAATCAAGAGTTCTTTAGGAACAAAGGCGTGCTTTATGAGAAAAGGAGAGCTTTGTAAGTAAAGGAGTACTTTGAGATCAAAGCAATGTTTTGGATATAGATGACATCAATAAAAACAGACTATAGCCCTATGTCTACCCATTCTGTATTTTATGCTGTTTATCACAATCGACGTCGTTGAAAATGAAAAAGTCGGGGCTTGACTCTGATGGCGGAACAATCTGTTCATTGTCCGAGTAAAAGAAATACAGGTGAGCAACTGAAAGGAAAATTCAAAAATGTTACTACAAAGGACATCTTACTATTTTTAAGCTTGTGCGAACCTTATGTTCAAAAATTGAAACGTAAGAAGAAAGGACTGGTTGTAAAGCCTTTGTTATTCAAGGAAATGAATTCACGATGTCAAGTGGATTTGATTGACTTTCAGTCGTAACCTGATGAAGAGTTCAAACTTATAATGGTTTACCCAGGATCATTTGACAAAGTTTGTTGTGCTAAGACCACTGAAATATAAGACCGCAGACGAAGTGTGTGCTAACATCATTGATATTTTTACTTTGTTAGGCGCTCCTTGTATTTTACAGTCTGACAATGGCAAAGAATTTGTAAATAAAATTATTGACAGTCTGGTTAATACATGGCCGAACTTCAAAATGGTGCATGGCAAACCGCGACATAGTCAAAGTCAAGGTAGTGTTGAGAGAGCCAACCAGGACATAGAGAATATGATAACCACCTGGATGCAAGACCACAAAATATCAAAATGGTGTGAAGGCTTAAAGTTTATTCAACTCATGAAAAACAGTGCATTGCATAGTGGGATGAAAATATCCCCGTATGAGGCAATGTTCGGTTGCCCCTCGAGACATGGCTTATCTATTTCAAAACTACCTACTGAGGTATTTGCAAATTTGGAAACAGAAGAGGATCTTCAATGCGCTATTGATCAAATTCAGGAACAACAACAACAACAACAACAACAAGAAAACAAAATTGAAAGAAACGGGAATGGAAATCCTAATGAAATAGAAACAATTAAAAATTTATCAAGTGGTGAAAATTGGCTCGTAGATGATGGTGATTATCTCCTCACTGACTTGGACAAGTCTACGGAGGCTATCAAGAAGCAGAGAAATGAAGCTTTCCACTGTCTAGAAGAGCAAGCTAAACGCATGAAAAAAACCTCCGATCAGATTCATCCGCCACTAGAAAAAGGAATGTCAGTTCGAATTCCTGTCCCAGATGTTGACCGTGGAAGAGGAGATGCCCGATCTATCCTTGGCGTGGTACTGGAGGTTGTCGATGATGGATTCTATCGAATTGGAACAAGAAATGGAATTCTGAAGCAGCTTTTTTCAAGGTAGTACTCTCTCTCTCTCTCTCTCTCACTTTCTCTCTCTCGCTCCTCTCTCTCCCTGCCCCTAATATTAAATTATTTAGAGTTCAATGATAATATTTTTTCAAGTCTCAATTCAGTAAATGTCCCACGAGCATTATCCAAGAAAATGAAGTCCCTATGGATAAAACAATAGCTGTGAGGACTGTTGCAACTTCACAATCAATTGGAAGTGGACAAGGATTTTTCAAATGCTCTTGTAACACTAAATTCAAATCCAAGAAGTGCATATGTAAGAAGAAAGATGTGCTCTGCAACTCAAAGTGTCACAAATCTTAACCTTGCTGTAATAAATAATAAAATTTATATTTCTCTTTGTATCATAAAGGTTTTGCTTTTTTATTTGTTTTTTATTAGGTAGTAGACCATTTCCTTTCAAAAAGTCAACTTTTACTAACTCAAGGTAGTAAGAGTATACTTTCCCTAGGTAGTAAATGTTGATCTAAATTCATCACTTTTCGCTTTTAATCAACTTTTAATAAAAAGACCAGTAAGAGTCGACTCGGCCTAGGTAAAGTCGACTCTTACTGGAGAATCTACTTTTCCTGTAACATATATATCGTTAGACTTACATCAGAAACGACGGGGCTCGTACTATATAAAATGGAACGATGCCTTCTTCCTCGAAACATTAATAGAAGATCTCTGAAAGCTTTAACACCTAACAATAAAACGTATCTACGACGTTTAGGCTACTCTCTGTGGAAATAATGTATGGAGATATATTACACATAGAAGGACCGGGCACAATATAAACGGATTTGGACAATTTCCAGTATCATTTCTACGCTTAGCAAGATAGCATCATAAATGGAGGAGAAACGACTCTATGACCTACTTGACATTTTACAGGATGGATAGGTTTTGTTTTGTAACGTTCTCAAAATTGATTCTTCTTTTTAATAATACTACACTTCCTGTTCCAGTGTATAATATGATTTAAAAAAACAGCGTAGATTTCTGGAGATATTGACAGCTAAATAATATCAGATTTTTTTTTTCAAGTTCATTGTAAAACACAAGTTGACTACTTGTTCTTTTATTCTAACCATACATTGTATCAGACGTCTTATCATTCGGATACTAACTTAGTCCAAAAATACATTTATTTGTAAAAGCTGGGTACTTGTATTTACTAATTACACCAAGAACCTCAAAATTTTTTGCAGTAACACACTGGTATTTATTTGTAGAAGTAAGTAAGACGATTGTGTATTTGCTAGAACGTAGTTTATTCCCCTGTCGTATCTTTCTGATCTACGAAAAACAACAGGTATCTTTGAATCCAACTACACAGAATCAAAAAAGGAAGCTTTGGTCTGTTTCCTTGGGAGGTTTGTAGACCGCACTAAAGATTAATAAATTTTTAATTTGCATAACCTCTTTTGATCAGGAGGTAGCCTTGGCCTCCTGAAAGGATGTATAGGGGTTTTATAAGGACGAGATTTACTTTCATATTACTCCACCTACCTCATCACAAATTGGCTTTCCAAGATTCAAGGAAAAAATTAGTCCCAACCACACCCTTCCTCCACACACAACGCCCCCGTAAGAGAGGTGGGTGCTGCGAGCAACAACCATCTAAGTGGTCTTGGAACCTGGTAAATAAATCTAACCTCTCCATCCTGGCCACACGATGTACCTAAAGTATATAGACACACCGCCATGGAAAAAAACATATTGCTCTATCACCTGTCCTGGAAGTACATTAGTTTATATCGAGAGAGAGAAAGTCCGCGCATGCGTAAATAAGTCTACCCGTCTCGGAGGAGATGTAGGGTAGTGAGGGGGTGGGTCATTCCAGGCAAGAAACACACATGGGCATGCAAGAAACAGTATAATCAAATCAATAACTTCGCACTTAGACCCGTCTTTCACACAAGGTCCTGGAATTATATTAGTTTATATACTACCGTGGCAAATATATTATAATGACTTTTTTATGTATACAATTAAATTAAACGTATTTACTAAAGCATTATTTAATACATTTCAATTTTAAGAAATTCTTATTACAAAAACTAAAAATAAATTTGTATCAACTCACCTTTCCTTTCATGCCACCATAAATAACAAATATGTTTCTACAACTATAAAAATGTCAGGCCAAATTTCAAAAGCTTGATCAGGTGAACTAATTAATGACAACAAAATATAATAAATTTCATATAAAACATAATTTGGTAAACACCAGAGATCCACCGGTCAATTCATGAAAGATAATAAGATGGAAGCAACCGTTATCCTTTTTGGTTCATTCCAACTGGAGTGAGCTAGTTTCCATAAACATTAAATAGCTGCGAATAATTCTTAGTCTCACCCCCTTTACAAACAGGCGTTTGTTTTCTTTAGAAATGAACAAAAACAAAAACACCTCTCTTCCCCACATGAATACAGTTGAAAATTTCCCAACTGAATTGCCGTTTGAATTTCGGCGGAGAATTTGAATTTGCATGAAATTTGATTAAAAGGGGGATGGCCTAGAGAGAATAGGACCATGAAATTAATTAAAAGCAGAAAGTTAGGAAGATAAAGCGAGAGTAAGACTCTGTAAAGGATGTGGAAAAAAGGCAGAGAACGATCCACAGAAATTGGAAGCGGTGAACTGAAAAGTATACTTCTCTCCACCCACGAATCTGCAGAACTCAGAATGTCAAGCTAGATGGGACGCTAGTATTTTTCTTCCTCTACCAAACACGTTTTTGTGTCCGGTACGAATATAATAGGAACATTAATCAAAGAGGTCCAGTGTCCTTACTTTATTTCTTGGAGCCTCTGAGGAAGATTTTGTATCAGTAGCACAAGGACCTAAAGGATCGTTATTCACTTATTATTGATGGATATCATGTATATATATTTTAAGCTCTTATAGAGAGGTATATTAATTTAAATAAAGTTTCACCATGTAGGTAAAAAAAATTGTTGTCCATCATAAAATTCTCCTATACTCTGTACGGGGTGCACATTTCACCCTAATTTAAGTTAGATTTAATTTTTAATTTTCCACAATACTCCCAAACAACGAATGAAAACCATATTTTTAATGTATAACTGAAGTAGAGTTGTGTTGACTAAATAAGTTATACAGTTATACATCTGATCTAACTTTTAAACAGAATTTGGTGGCCGCATGGTATACGGCAGTATGTTACAACTGGTGGCCCGCGGGCCATGTGTAGTACGCGCTCACTGAAAATGTGACCCTCATAGAATCCCGTAGGAAAATAAAAGGGAAGGTTCCGGTGAGCGATGTGAAATAGCTAATGAGTCAAATAAAACTAGTTATTTTAAAAGGTCATGATTGCATTTTTTATGTATTGATTTAATTAATAAAAATATGTATAAATATATAGTTATATAATTATATTCGATTTAAAAAATATGTATAAAATAATAAAGGGTATATCTCTAAAGTGCTAAGTTGTTTTGCGAAAGTGCGTCTGCGTGCATATTTCATAATACATTTTTGTGAGATTAATAGATTTATTAATTGGGATTATGTTTTATTACACATTAAATATATTATTAAATTATTATTAATTAAAAATTTACTTAATATGGCAATTTTTCTCTCGACGGTTAGTTCAACAAAATATCTCTATACCAATTTGAATTACTTGATCAAATTGACCGACACTTTAATTAACTATGTATCACACATATCTCTAGTTATAGGGGTAGCATGGTTTGATCCTTTGCACAGTATAAAATTCTATAATTGATGATATTTGTACTTATCTTTTCATAGTGATAGCACTGATGGGTGAGATATTTAATATCGGTTCTAGAATTAAGTTAGATTTAACATCCTAATTTGTGTACATACATACTCATTTGGTTTATAAATTCTACATTAAATACCCCTGATTTAAAAAAAAAAGTTTACCACTGTTTAACTCACTTGTTGTAATATAATCAGCTGGAGCAGCGGTCGCCAAATGGTGGACCGCGGTCCACGTCCGGACCGCAGATACATTTTTAACGACCTTGACGAGATAGCAATAAATAGAAGAAATAATATTATTTCGGTGGTGGGCGGGTAGTAGACATGGAAGGCCAGCAAAAATAAACAAGTGAAATAAATAAAAGGAAAGAAAATCATGTTTTTGAATTAGTATAGTCTTATTGGGCTTGAACTTGAGTCACTGATAAAGTTTTGCTGGACCACGGAAGTATGTAGAGTTTTTAAAACGGACCTTCATCAAAAATAATTAAGGAACCCTGGGCTATAAGGTTAGACCACTCACTAGCTTTCAGGATAAATGTAGTGTAGATAGTTATGTTTCTTCTTGTAACAATAAAAGATAAACTTATATATAATTATGATACAGTTGTATGCTTATATCTCTGAATAGATCTAAATAGATTAATATTGCACACTCCTAAATCTACGCTTCAGTGTAGTTCAAAAATATCGTGTTTTGTTCTCACTAGATCCAATTTCGACGATGTGCATTATTAAAAGGTTTTCAACTGTGGGAATTATTATTTAAAGGTTTATATTTACTCAAAGAGTGGACTAGGACATAGATACAAAATTTGGAGTTGATTGTACTTTATTATCTTCAAGTCAAAAACGTAAAAGAAATGTATCCTTCACCCTTGTCAGTTGGTCTGAACCAGTTGTAAATTTTGGTAAATAGGGCCCAGTATGTTTGTATTAGTTTATTCTATTACCAGATGTTAACCCTATTAATATTAATCTCCGGATTAAAATTTTTCTTTGAAAATATAGTTCTATACAAACAAAAAAAGTAATATAATTAGGGTGTGATCTTTTGAATTTGCAAAGTATAAATAATATATTTTTTAAATGTACTATCTTTATCATAAAGGACTACACATGGACAATGATCTAAAACTTTGTAACTTATTAGCAAGGCCAAGATTTTGATGATATGTAATCTTTTATTGTTTCATCACATACAATGCTCTTAAGTACAAAAACTACGTTAAGGATCATCTGGTTGTAGAAATGTAAATTTTATAGGTCTTTTTTTTTTGTTTGCGACAATTTCTCGCCGTTTCTATGCATTTTAGTAATTTCTTGATTTTTTTTTTTTTCATTTTTGAGTCATTATAAGGAATTCATGTTGAATATGTTTATTTTACAAAAGCACTTTTTCAACACACATTTGTCAGAATGAAAAGATAATGTATGTATTCACTAAGCTGTGTACCCTCTTTACTTGTATTGTTGTAAAATACGCATTCTTGGTGATACACTACAACTATGCTGGAAAGGGTTGCGATGGGAAGGGGTGGCCATTATTTCTGAAGCAGTTGTAAATCAATGTTATATTTAGCATATTTAGCTTGGTTGTTAAAAGGCTTTTCATGTCTATTTATTTTTTAGTTTCGTAAAGTGCGTGTTTGATTTGGTCATGTGAATTTATTACTAGTTTTTGTTCATATTTTTAGGTCATTTTTTAGAATTTCAAGTCATTTTGTAGGTCTTTTTTTTATCATATTTAGGTAATCAAATTCCGGGTCCTACTTATTAGTTTTTTATTATTCTATTCATATTTTATTAGTAAATATATTACATGATCATAATACAGGAGTGAAGTAAGTTAAGATAAATGTGCTAATAATTCAGGAATGGTAGGCTTACATCATTTTACATCTAGTGTGTATGATATATGAAACAACAGAATAGTATAAGAAAGAGAGCAATACAGAAGAGTATAAAGAAGAAACAAGATACATGTAGGTGGTATGGAACGATAACGAAGGACAGATAAAACGAAGGGTATAAGAAAGCCCAGAATGAAGTCAAAGAATAGAAGATGGTGTACAAGAGGTTGAGAAGGAGGAGGGGAAAGCATGCAGCGGGTGATGTGGGTGGTAGACGATTTATGATATCTAGGAATCGCAATATAGAACCTGGCCAACACAAGAGGAAAATGAAAGAAATTGAGAAAGACTCGTAAAATGGGGAGAAAAAAAACTTAAGGGTGGATATCACAGAGGAAGAAATGAAATGTAGAGAAGGGAAGAGAGTGGGTGATAGGAGACAGGGTACGTCATCGAGAAAATGTAACAAAAAAAATTGGGAATAGTTATGACCAAAAAATAGAGGAGCGTCCGGTTGGGTGCTACCTCACAGTCCTATTCGCTTCGCGTGTAGCGTGAAACAGCGCTGAGGAGTGCCCAGTGATGAGGAGTGCCCAGTGATACAGTGGGACAGCTCTGAAGAGTGCCCCGTGATACAGTGGGACAGCGCTGAGGAGTACCCGGTGATACAGTGGGACAGCGCTGAGGAATACCTAGTGATACAGTGGGACAGTGCTGAGGAGTGCCCAGTGATACAGTGAGACAACTCTTAGGAGTATCCANGTCCAGTAGAACAGCGCTGAGGAGTGTCCATTGATACAGCGCTGAGGAGTGCCCAGTGATTTAGTGAGACAACGCTGAGGAGTGCCCAGTAGTACAGTGAGGCAGTGCTGAGGAGTGTCCAGTGGTACAGTGGGACAGCGCTGAGGAGTGTCCAGTGATACAGTGGGACAGCGCTGATGAGTGCCCAGTGATACAGTGGGGCAGCGTTGAGGAGTGCCCAATGATACAGTGGGACAGCGCTGATGAGTGCCAAGTGATACAGTGGGACAGCGCTGATGAGTGCCAAGTGATACAGTGGGACAGCGCTGATGAGTGCCCAGTGATACAGTGGGACAGCGCTGAGGAGTGACCAGTGATACAATGGGTCCTGCAGTTACTATGAGAGCTGAGACGATGGTCTAAAGCACTGTACTTTTATGTATATATATTCCTGCATATCATTAGTCGCTTGGTCAAAATGCATATGAAATTAAGTAGTAAAATATTTTAAATTTTATCTGAAAAAATGTGTTTCCGTATTTTCTAAAAGGATCTTCTTGTTAAAACTGGACTGTACTTTATTGCTTAGAGATAGATTATTAATATCAGTGGCGTTGCGTGGCGTGGCATGAAGTGTTGTTAGGATTAGCAGAAGTTGTTAAAATTGTACCCGTGATTTTATTTTTTCTTCTTCTTGGTCAACATTTGAACAATCATACATCGTCTCCCTTAATAACTCACTGATAACACTTTTTAGTTAATACATGACCAATAAAAGTGCTCTAATGAGAGGTGAAAGCAATTTATATCTACTTTCTATGACACACTACTGTACAATATGGACGTTGTTTTAATCGTCTTAATTTTACAGTTCTCTAAATTATGTTTCATTAAAATTTTAAAAACCACACATAGAAACAAAAGTGGAGTATGTTATCTATGAATCAATACAAAACGTTTGGTTTGTGAAGGGGAGAAAAGTGGCATTGATTCAGATGTCCGAGGTTCAACTAACGATGACCAATGTTCAAGAAATGTTTAAATTGATTTGTTTGAAAAAAATTAAACTAAACGCATCTAATGAAGCAAAATTTGATTTATTTTGGCCCAAAACTATTGTGGTTAAAAATTAAAGCTGAAAATATTTCTGGGGTAAGCTCGCGTTCCCTTCCATCCAATTTGAAATTCTTTATTTTTATGACATATTCTTAGAAAGAATAATTTAATTCACCGGAAGCTCATAAGACTACTAATTCTAGAGGGTTGTCTACTACTAGAACTCTAATAAAAATAACTTCACCGGTTACAATGCCTCAATACTACAATCTATGTATATTGCTGTACCAATATTCTAATGGAATGCCGCTTTAACGTTTAACAAATAGCGAAATCATGTGTAGAAAGTCCTATCATATCACCCTCCCGCCCCCTTTGTGCTTGAGATCAGATCAACCCTTGTCTCTTCCTTCCCCCCCACCTGCACTTTATTGGTGTTCATGCATTGTTGAGGGGATACGGAGGAGTTGAAAGAGGAGCTTTACCAGAGACAAGCCGTGGAATAAACACTGCCATTTGAGTCGGCCATCACGTTTAGAGAATATTCCCGCTCTAGGTCTTTTGGAGAAGATAATGGCTTCATATCTTCGCCGAGGTTTGAAAAGGGATCAACGTAGAAGGAAGTCACCGGGTGAACAGAATGGACAGGGGAAGTGTCGTTTGTGATATCATTGATATAATAGATTAAACATTCTTATTGGGTTAATCTTCTGAATGATTTAGAACCATTTGAGGAAGGATTTTTAAATTTTGTTGAAGTAAATATAGGTCAAGTGTTCTTCATGTTTGGTAAAATATTGTTTTATTTACTGTGTTGAAAATAGCTTAAATACAAACTACAAACTAAATTCAATGTATATATAAAATAAGGCATTACAAACATGATTATTTGATAAGCTTTATATAATCTAACTCCCCAGGATTATAGCTTATGAATAGATTATTAAAATAAATCAAATATGTATTTTTACCTTAATTTAAGTTCAGAGACAAACAAGTAATTCCTTTCCCTCGATCCTATTTTTTATTACTTATGTGACTATTAAAAAAAGATTATTCACATAATTTATGGCAATGTATGTCAACGAATTAATACACTTTCTCGTTGTGCTAGGGATGACAAATATGCACAATATTTGAATAAATATTTTATTTAAAATATTTGAATAATATTTACATACACGAGTAAGCCTATCACATTATGAAAGTAGTCAGAGTAATAATATTCATATTTCAATTATTAAGTTATAAAACAATATCCAGTATTCTCTATCAGCTAAAACCAGATTTTTATAGGAGTCCCACATTCAACCAGCAGCATCGATGGAAATTCATTAAACTGTGACTTTCTAGAAATATGTAGCTATTATTTGAGTTATTGATTATACATTTTTTTTAAGTTGTCAAAAGCTTCTAATAATACTCCTTACGGATTGCTGTATAGTTTAATGTTTACATTAACTAAACGGAATAAGAATGAGAATAAAATTTGTAATAATTTTCTTCCACCATGTGGCAATATGAGTTTCCAGTTTTCAAATAACAGGCTTCCTTTTAAAATCAGACTGTAGAGTACGAGTTGTTGGATAAGGAAACTTCAAATGCTTTCATTCTACGACTGTGTCTTAAAATATATACCATATACATATCTCAAATAGTATATCTAAGTTTTTATTTTATTTTCAGTATCCAATAATAAAAATTACTCCCCTTCTATGCATCAGGAATCAAAAGTTTGATGATACTATAAATTAATATCCCTGATGCTAAGATGGTTCGGTTTTACTATCGGGTTTTCATTGTATCCTATGATAATTATTTGATTAAAAATAAGAAGCTACCACAAATTTTGCAAAATGAATATCTGTAAAACACAAACACATTTATATAATTAAAATAAACAACTTTACTAATATTTAGTAATGAAAGTTAAATAGATCTTTACCAAACGCATTAAGAGATTTACGTTTATTAAAAAGTATTCCCAATTCTATGAAATTAACAGTTTATCAACACAAACGAACCAATATTTAAACCTGACCACTTTAATTATCTTTCATGTGAAACATTTATTTAAAAACCTGTGTTTTACAGAACGTTTCAACTTGTTTCACACAAACACACACAAAACCAGTTGAAACAATAAATAACAATTTTTGTTAAAAAAAAGTTACACATGATAAGAACAGTAGTTCAAAAGAACGCGATAGTAAAAAAAAACCAGTCCAGGTTGGCGTGTAGAGAGGGAAGGGGGGCAAGTGGATAGGAACATGTGTCTTGATTTAAACTGTTCCATTAAGTCTAATTAGGCACGAGCGTTGCGCTAAGTCCGCGAAGCGACACCGTGCGGAATGTTCGCTATAATCCGCGCGGGTGTTTCGGTGTAAACTCCCGACCAGCCTTCATTTGCTGTGTGCAGGGATATTGCATTACAAGACACTAAAGACTCTTCGGTCTGAAATAATATTTTAACCCTCTGGAGGTTAGAGAGACGTATCTCCCTTCCTTATTGGACTTAAACTCGAGGGGGTTTAAGGTGACAGTGTTAGAGACGTGAGAAAAGGTAAGTGTTTTTGAAGTTATTTTTGAACCCTCTGCTTATCGATCATTTTATTTTTTGATTCAAATCGAATCTCGTGCCTAAAAAAAAATCGAGTCACGTCCAAATCGGATCTCATGCCTAAAAAAAATTTCGTTTCAAATCCGAATCGAATCTCATGCTAAATTGGTTTTTTATCTAATCCAATCCTAGTCGAATCCCATGCTCAAAAAAAATAGGATAAAATATTTTATTTTAAAAATATGTTCAGATATGAATCTAATAATTTATTCTAAACTTTTTACTATACTGTTTCAAATCGAATCTGTGAAAATATTTTACGATGCTAAGTTTCCGAATCCAATAAAATAATGAAATATTTCAAAAAAGTCGATAAACATTTTAAACAAATTTTATGCTTATTAAAAAAAGTAATAAAAAGCACTAATTCCAAAAAGTGGTAAATCAAATTAAGATCAACCTACTTTTTTAATCATCGTGCAAGATATTCACTGTCACAAACAATTGTCCCCTCAAGTCAATCCTTTTAAGACCTGGAACTCAAGTTAATTAACCCTTTCACTCTACCATGCAACTAGTTTCCGGTCTTTTTATATCAATTTGTTAGATAAGTATGATTATAGAAATTTATATTAGAGTCCAAATCTTCCACTTTTAAAATTTAAAATTTCGATCTGGATTCAAAATTTCAACAGGTTTTTTTTCATTAAAACTTTATTTTTGTCAAAATAAAAATGTTTCCAGTACAAACAGGGTTTAATTTTCTTCAGATGTTGATATCAACAATTCTCGAATAACTGTCAAGGGTGTCTTAGAATTTAATGACAACTTTTTCTCTTCGTTTAAAGAGTTTTTTAGCTAATGCCGCAAAGTTCATGGCAGATATTTAATAACTGTTGATATCACCATGTGAAGAAAATTAAATTCTATGGTTCTACTGGAGCAATATTTTATTTATGTTTTTCAAAAAAAAAGTTGTGATATAAAAACTGCAACAACCTTGGCCTTCTCTCGAACCCTTCACACTCCAACCTTAATAGTTTTACCGTCCAATGGTTTGAATCCTGATGGTGCCTACAACAGTTGTCGTTTGAGTTGGTCCAGTTAGCCAAGAATTAGGAATCTTGGGCAGCCTTTAGAGCCCGTGAAAATTAGAATGGAACAGGCCAAAGGCCTATCAAAAATATAAAAGAGAGGTGACATGGCAGTCTAGGGGTAAGGTGTCAGATCTTTGTGGTGGGAATTCGGGGTTCAATGCTCGGTCCCAGCACAGATTTATCTGATTGCCAAACCCTTCCTTCCCCTCTGACAAGACGTGTATTAATCACAACTTGTGAATGTGTGGAATGCCAGGCCTCCACCGTGGTTTGGATTCCACGTTAAACTGTAGGTCCTCTATTAAATCTCACAACCACCCTACCATTACATATTAGCGTAAGTGCGTATAACCCGAACGGGTAGTAAGACGCGGTGCTAATAATAATAGTAATAATAATAATAATAAAGAGAAAGAAGAAACAATACGACTTATAAACGTTAACTCACCACTGTGAAAGGGGAAACTCACATTTTGCCAATGGCAATTTTTGTGGCCGTAACGGAATCGAACCAGGAAGCCTTACCTCAGTAGAAAGACTCGCTATAGACTGAGCTACGGTGTAGGACGCGATCTACTATTATTTTATTTGTAATATATAATAAATTATTTTTATCAATATAGGAATATGCATTGAGCTAGTTCATGTATTGAATTTAGAAAGCCCACGTTAAGTATATAAGGCAAATAAACTTTAATAATTTGAATGAGAACGTTTCAAGTATATGGAAAATCAAATAAGATAGGAAAATATTCAAGATCACTGTGGTCATATTGTCAATCGATATCTCACATGGGAAAATTGCATTTGTGTGTACCACTTTTAGATATTTTAATAAACACGTTCACCGTTAAAACGAGTTCAAAATGAGCAGACGTTGATACGGTCCAATTTTAATAGGAAAGCTATTAGGTATACATACATGTATTCATACGTCAATTCATGTGATTTGCATAGGTCACATTTATATTATAAACACTTGTAAAATAACAATAGTAAAATGATATCATTTTATCAGTTTCTATTATAAAATATGTTTGAATTTTATAAAAGACCTTTCCTTTAAAAAAGTAATTATATTTTATATTTGTATAAATTGTGGGGGCAATGTACCTTACAATTACCCTGAAAGGTAGCAGTCTTACCTTGACGGATTCCACTATGAACCTTCCTATGTATAATTTATACCAGGGATTAGCAGCCTTTTTTAAATCGCAGGCCACATGGATTAAAAATTTGCTGGCCAGTTTTTAAAAAATAACGGTAAAAATTTATAATCTTCAGTTCTCATATAGTGATTAGTTTATTTTTATAAACACAGTTGTTTGTTTACTAGATCTTTAGTGGACCAGGTCCAGATAAAATCAGTTTGGGAGCTGGATCCATCCCGTGGGTCGTAGGGTGATTCATACAATACTTTAATGATGCAAGGTAATCCTGTCACCTTGAAGGGTAAACTTAGGAGATTTAAAATTTAGAAACAATGCCCTTCGACAGCGTGATTTTATCCCTTCTTTCCTTTTAAAACTTTTGTGAATTGCCTACTGTAAAAGTTGATGATGATTCACGACTAACCTCTACTGTGAAACTAGCATATCCGCAACTTCGAGGTAAAATCTCCTTGAACGCGCCGTGAATCTGCAATGGACCTCTAAGGTGTCTGGCACATTGTTTAGGAATGGATGGGCAACTATCCTTTAGAGACACCACATGAATGCCGTAATTAATCACCGAGTAGTCTTTCTTTCGTCGGTCATCAGCCCGACAAAGCTGAAACGGTGGAAGATGCCCGACAAAAGATAAATCGGACAGAGCCCGGGAACATCCTTCTGCCAATTTGAACAACCTTTTATTAATAAGGATGATGAAGCGTTCAGTACGGATGAGATGAATTTCTTTATTAGGTGATGGACAGTAACAATTTTAAAACGTTAATCTTCTTCGACGTGTATAAACTTATTAATTATTATTGAGATGGAAAAGAGATTTTAAACAAAATTAAAGATAATTTAGGATATGCGTGTGTGTGGTCAAAATTGGACGGTGTAGCCGATCCTGGCTTTATTTTAAAAAATCTCATTAATATTTATTTTCTACTCCGTAATTTTAAAACAGACCTACTAGTATTGCCGTGAACAGTAAATCTCTCTCCCTCCATTTACAACATTCTAAGTACAGTACATTATGTTAAGAATTGTATCATGTTAATTTCATTACTAAAGTCTTATGATTTCTATAATCATTTAAAGTTGAAATATCTCCTATAGTTTGTTCTTCTTGGATTGGAAGATAAAATTTTTCTTAGTGATAAAGCAAGAAAGATAACAAAATAATAACTTATTATATTCAATAGTACAGTACTTCATAGTTAGCCTTTGTATCAGTCTCACAATAGATGTCAAAAATAAAATAAAACATGTACATACGTCATTAGGTCAAGTTTCAAGGAATGTACTAGTCAATTTTTGTAGAATTTGATCACCGCATTTAGCATTAATAGCGGAACAAACATATAAACAGATGAAATGCTAAATGCTCTAATTAAATAAGGCCTTCGATCAACTTGGTCAATTAATTACATAACCCTCCTATGATGAGAAAGATATATTAAATTCAAAGGAAATGCACACCCATTAAAGTCGATAAAAGATGGTCAAACTACGGAGTCAATTACACGTGGAAAGACACTTTTTTTTGTACATCATGCAAATTTTCGAAATATAGCGTACTCATAAATGTTTGGAAGTTTGTCTACTAGTCTTGTTCATTCAATGTTACAGTTGTACGGATAATATAGATGGTGCACCAATCGTTAAGTATATTTCAAAACAATTTAATATTTTTTCGTAATTTGTACTTCATAGGTATAGTCATATGAATCTAAAATAAACATTTTTCAAATCTTATCTGTCCCAAATTTAAATTTTATGGCTGTAAGAGACCAAAACCTTACAATATATTAAATACAATTTCTCACCGAGAGTGTATAGTTGGTCGTCTGCATCGATCTAACAAGTAAGTTTTAGTAGACCAATATAAAACATTCTTATCGTAGAGAAAGTTATCTCGAAATCCCCAACAACAAATAAATTTTTTTTTTCTCCTGAAAAATCTTTATCTTCCTTCAGGGTGGATTCCTTTTCACTCCAGTAAGTAGTCTGGTGTTCATCTTAGTGAAAAGATCAAGGGAAGTTTCCTCTTAAACTCTGAGCTTGAATGTGTTCACTGCATAAGAGAATGAAACACAGATTTTATTCTTATAGTCAGCGAGAGTTTAATTCAAGAAATTTAACTGCCTCTGTAAGCAGAATTTTAATAAATCTAAGATTCAAACAACAGAATCAAGATAACATAAACCTTTGTATTCAGTCAAACATATGATTTTTAAACCATTTGAACACAGCAAGTAAATGTATCACTACATTGGGTGTGTTGCAGATTTTATTCACCATGTATTACTACCCATACTGGAATTTATCATATAGTAACAATAATGGGATCATAAAGAGGAAGGTATAATAATTGAGAAGAATTGAACCAAAATTTGTTTGGAGGGAAAGTGTGAAAAACTTCATGAAATAAAACTCTTATAAATACATCCAACCATAATTCGAACCCTGATATCCCCATCACTGGCAAACATTGCTATGGGAACTTGACATTATTCTACGTGCCCAATCACGGTGGTAGCAAATTGATAAATCTAAGATAAAACAAATTCAAGAATATTTTAACCTTTCAAAAAGTCTAATTGATTACATTTAATCATCGAACACAGGGAAAAAACCTAATGGTTTCACAAAGGTTTTGTTCTATATCATATTTAGGGTGTATCGCACATATTATATTAACATATTAAACACAGCCTTATTTATATATTTTTGTTTTATGTAATCATATATTTTATAGGTGGGTCTACGATTCATTCTACAAATAGTTTACCATTATTTATTTGTACTTTTGATATGTTTTAAAAACTATTACGATCAACCTAGTTATCGACCAATTTATTAAAGTGGTTTGAAGGAAATGTAGCATAATCAGTATGTGGGGATTGAAAGATAGTACTGATGAATCTCAGGTGGAAAACCATCTTAGTACACTCATCTAAAATTCAAAACACGAACTTTCCTTCACCAATAATCCATTCTATTCGGATACCAACGCCTCAACCATGGGACCATTGACGTGTTTAAAAAAAATATGTTACACAGTAAAATGGTTTGAGTATACATCTTTTCTACCTCATTAAACAATTCAATTTGTCCAGAAATGTTTTCAAACTTTCCAATAAGGTAAAAAAGCTTAAACTTCACTTACTAATTAATTAATTAAGTATTGTTGCTACACCATAAGTTCTTAAAACTGACATTTTTTGCAGTGGGGTGGCCCATAAGGGGATTTAGCTCGTGAATTTCACGAGGGGATAGAGATCGTGGAGCCAGGAATTTGATGTAGATTTAATGCGGCTTAACCATGAGGAGAGAGAATTTAATTTCTTGTTAACCGCTTCGGTGGCCACAATACTTAGTCTAGTCTAATCGCAATATACTAGACTGACAAATACTGAGACATCAGGGTTCGATCCCGGTCGAGTGTACTGGGGGTACTTTTCCTTAAATATTTTTCCACTCTAACTTCAAGTAAATGCTGGTTCACGTCCTTGAAATTACAACTTCCTAATCCCTAACACATTAGTGCAATCAGCCAATAGGTATATAACCCGGACGGGGTAGTAAGACCTGGTGATAAAAAATATCTTCGTGATAAACAATAAAAGGAACAGGATTGTTTATACCAATTCTCTTCTTAATTTTATCCTTTCAAAAACTTATGTTTTAATTTCGTTACAGAGATTTATAGCATTCATTTAATCAATGACTGAAACATAGATTGAAATAAAGGTTAATGTTTCATCAAGAAGTGGTCCAAAATTGTAAAGTTTGATCACGTGAGAAATCTTTAATTCATTTTGTAATTAGGTTTATACATACGTTTATCATCCATCACACCCAAACATTCAAATAAATTATTATTATTGTTTATTACCGCATCTTACTAACCGTTCGGGTTCTACGCTTAAGTACTAATTACGCTAATGAATAAGAATAGGGAAGATTGAATTTAGATGAAATGAACCCGAATTTGCGTGGACCTAGAGAGGAAAACCATTTAGGAAAAATCACCTCCAGTTCACCCGCCCGAGATTCAAACCTCGATCTCCCCGTCATCTACAGTCTAGCTCAACAAGTCTAGCACGTTAGCCAACTACGCCACCGAGGCGGGTCGGATAAATAATGATGGATTTGACTCATTGACGTGTAGGCCTATTTGGTAAATACTAATTGACTAGTATTAAGATAATTTATATAAAGCCATGTGCATATTTTTAAGATTAGAATTGGATTTCAAATTTCAAGTTAAAGTACATCCAAGATTTGTATTCGATATAAAGTAATTCGCAATTAAAGTCTACAATTATAATCTATAGTAATTTAAATTTTTATAGAAACCAACTTTTAATTTGTTACTAAAATATAGCTAACAATTTAAGAATAACATTTCAAGTAATTCACGTGCTCATATTAACAACATATTTTAACTAATAATCCCATATTATTTAACCTAACCTTAGAAAATGTTAATTGTGTAGCTAGTATTAATAGTCCATTCATTGCCTGAACACAGTTCTTATGACTATAGTAAATTTACTGGACCTGTTTAACAAATAAAAATAATTCAATCTAACATCAAATTTGGATTCAATTATCATAATTTCTTTTATAAAATGCTCGATTCAAATACAACTCAAAACCATTTATTTAAAAATCTTCTTATCGGACTTGATACAAAATGTTTCAAAACAGTATACTCGATTTGTAATCGATTAGAGCAAAAAGAAAGGTAAATATTTTATTTACTCATGTTTATGCCCTAGATTTGATTTTTTTTTGTAACACCACGTTTTATTACCCGTTCAGGCTATACGCTTATGTACTAATAACGCTGATGATTTTATGCAGTAGGAAAGTTATTTTTTTAGAAAGTGTACCCAAATTTTCGTGGAGGTAAAGTGGAAAAACATTTTGGAACAACCAACCTCAGTACACCTGACAGAGAGTCGAACCTTCATCTCCCCTTCATCGGTAGTATAGTCTACCTCTACTGCGAAAGTAGTGGGTTAGACCATACAGCCACTGAAGCTAGTGCTTATGTATTAATTACTCTAACTATTGTAGGGATGAGGAAGGCCATATTTAGAGGAAGAGTACCCTCATCTACGTGGAGGGAGAGTGGATAGCCATTTTGGAATAACCCACATCAGTTCACCCAAACAAGGCTAGATCCTCGATTTCCCTGACTTAGGCAGGTTAGTCCACTGCAATAGTGGCAACTTAGACCATGCGGCCACCGAAGCGGAGCAAAATTTGATTTTTGAAAATACTTTAGAAATATATATTAACATTTCTCCTTCGTTCCACGAATAAACCATGATATTGTCCACCCCTGACCTAGATAAAGCCCACAATGTATGCGAACACCGGACAGTTGGCCGATCGCCAATACATGCATGCCTGACAAACTGGCCTGCAAATATTTGCCGAAACGCAACCAGAAATCAAACGACGCTGGTTACACAATATGTAGACTAGACTTATTATGCTTGTTTTTGTTCATTTCTAGAACGTTGTAAATTCTACTTGTATACCATAATTTGTAATAATTATCCTAAAATGTTGTGAAAATTTACGGCACACGTTAAAATGTATGAATTTAGTTTTTTGTATTATGCTGTTTTCAGAGGCTCTGTGAATTTCTTGAATCTAAGGTGACGTACCATAAAAAGATACATTTTGAACCGATCAGGATTCGAAACAATTTTTTAAGATATTATTGATCATTTTCTGGACTATACCACATTAATGGCATCGATTGACGCATTAAAAAAATCATAGTTTGATTGTTAACGCCTGTACGACTAAATATTTTTTAAATGTGTGAATTTGTTGGATATTTTATAGTTTGGAAATCAAATAAAGCCAATTTAACCAACAGAGTAAAATAAATCATAATATTGTAAAATATTTTCACAAGAATCTTGCAACTAGAGTTTTACACAGAAAAAATAAGTAAAGAAATTATAAAAACGTAAAAATAAAGGGGAGGCATAGAGTGAGAAAGAAGAAAGAAGAAGCATCTAATATGGCTTTAAAAATTTCGGACACAATCTCACCATTTGTCTTCCAAGTGTCCAATATAAATCTTTGGTGTAAGCAAGCAGCGAACAATACCTGACACTAGACCTATCCCCCTCTCTGTCGCACCCGTGAAGACTACCTAAGAGACCCTCTCTCTCGTACCGAAGGGGCGCTGTGACTCAATATTTTATCGGGCCATGGTATTAGAAAAAGGGGGTTATGATGCATTGTGGTTCTGAACGATGCATAGCTAAGGTAAGTTTTCCGGGCCCATGGGACGAGGAAAAAAGGGGTAGGAGGGGAATAGGGGTTGGTTGGGGGTGATAGGAAGGCTTAAGGGGGTTACTACTAGGATCGGGCATAGGGGTTTGGGAAAATATAAAGGAAAAACGTGAGAGGGGTTTGCAAAGATGAACAACGCTTCAGAAAATTGTGAAAGGAGAAATGAAGATCATAGAGGTAGGTGTAAGTGGTGGAAGTTATTTTGGTTAGCTTTTTTTTTTTTTAAGTTAGGTTGAGAATATAAACTCTTTGGTAGTTTTTTTTATGGTGAATTTGCGATTCATATGAATCCAAACCATTTGTAAAATAATGTAGTGATATTCAGATATAACTTTATTAAGAAAAGTACGGTATATGTTTTTCCTACGGTACAAATATAGCTTTCACGTATAAACTCGTTGAAAGATTAAGAGTTGAATATATTTACTAAAACTTACTTAAAATTAATGGGATATATTATTATAAATCTTTATATAAATAAATAAGTAAATTTAAATAAACTAAGAATTAATAAAAACATCTTCAAAAAGGCTTTAAAATATGTAATTGGATAGTCTACCTTTTGTATATTTATACAAGTACTTGCCCTTGGTCACTAGTGCTTTGTATCTCCTTAATATATTGAACATCCCAAAAATCTCGTAATTATGTCCTCAAATGAGTCAAATTCTTTAGATGAAATTCAAAAATCAAAATTACCGTAGATCTTCAGTTAGGTTAGTAGCACCAGTCCTTTGTTCCACGTGACCAGCAACAAAGCCTTTATCACGCACACACGTCAAAATAATAAACGATTAATAATATAGATATAACTTTTGTTTTTCAAACTGTTCTACGTTCTTCATTATATCACGCATGCAATATTAAGTAGAATAAACACACAAAAACTTGAAATGAAAATCCCCAGAGGCTTTGTAGTTTGGATGAAGGCCGACTGACGCCTTCATCGCAGCGAGACGCCGCTCTTGAACAACTTGCCGGACCCAATAACAATAAATAATAGCAGGTATGTTATACCTTGTATGTTATGAAGACATCCTCCAATCAGAATTTATCGTGATACATGTTCCTTCAGAGATGAGCTCGTACATATTCTCCCGGTTTCCTTAAAGAGTTGTGTCGGAGGTAAAAGAGCAGATCTGTTGCGTGTCATCGTCTCGAAGATAACCGATTGGGATTGGAAACTTGTAACAGTCCAATTTTCTTAGGAAAGGCCTTATCTAACATCTAGAAGAGCTTATACATATTATATAGTTTCACGTATTCAAATGCCAGGTATGGGCAGCTGTCACGTTTAATGTATACTATCAATAACTGTATAATATCACTATCAAATAGTAAGATATTATCAATTTGACAGAAAAAATATGATTGTATTTTCTTAAAAGCCTTTTATAAGAAAATTGGACTCTACTAGAGCTTTTGAAATGTTGGCTTTATATTTACTGAACGACGGATTTTTAAAAGTCAATAATTATCTTTAGTTTTCTCTTTCATATATATTTATATATGCGGTTGGAATGAGATGTCTAAGATAAGGAAGGACAGAGTCAGTAATGAATGGGTGCTGAAGGAGTGTGGTTTGAAATCCAATAGGTCAATGTGAAAGACTTGTCTTACGTTGGTTTGGAGATGTTGAGAGAATGAGTGTGGATCGATTGATGAAACAAATATATTATGTAAGATTGCGTGGATCAAAAGGAAGAGGTAGGCCATGTTAGATGTAGCTAAATGTTGTGGATGAATGTGTGAAAATAAGAAACATTAAGAGTTTAAAGAATAAAATAGCAAGTATGACTCGGTATATGGATGTTGTTGAAGCGAAGGGAGTATGCGAGGATAGGGAAGTGTAAAGAAAGTTAATGAGGGTGAATTAACTAAGGAGTTATTTTTTGAGCTATATGAGCAGTTTTTTTTACAGAGTGTTTGAAACTCAACGCCCAAACTGCACATATAGTTTATTTGAACCAAAAGTAATTCAAAATCCCTGTGCACTTACATCTGGAAAACTATGCTAATACCATTAAATGTGTTCAAAGTTTCGGCGCACAGCTCCGGGAGAGCAAAGCTGTGCAAGCATGTGTGTACAACAGGTTGCATAGGAGTTGGGCACATGCAATCATGGCAAGCACTTGATGTGATGTTAATGATGACCCTCATAACGTATTCCCATTTCTAGATGGACTGGTGTGTTATTTACTATTAATTGTGATATATTTTGCTGCCACGCTCCAAGATGTCGAGGTGTGCAGTGCCACAAATCTAACTCCTATGCAACCTGTTGTACACGCATGTTTGAACAGCTTTGCTCTCCCGTCACTGTACGCAGGAACTTTTAACACCATTTAATGGTATAAGTATTGTTTGACGGATTTTAGTGTATAAGGATTTTGTATTACTTTTGGTTCAAACAAATTATATGTGCAGTTTGGGCGTTAAGTTTCCAAACACCCTGTATAGCTCATAAGTAGACGATGTGTTTAGGTATGTATGTATATTGTATTTTGACCATCAGCTTATGTAGAGAGGTAGACGCCATGAGTCAATGTCTTATTTTAGCAGGTATTTCTAAGGTATTACAACTTCTGGGCGTAAATAAATTTTTAGAAGGATTAATTAGATATATTTAAATTTAATTTTTTACGTAGTTCTTTCGAAGGCCTTATTTGTAACATTTTAAAATCTTTAAAAACATCGTATTACTCGTTTAAGTTTTTCTTTCAAGATAATATAAGAAAAACAAGAGATAAATAAAACAAACTTCTACCATTGTTGTATGTGATAAATTGAATTAAATTCTAGGAAAATATTAAAAATTTCATTTGTACCTATAAATGGTCGAAGGCCATCTCAACCTTACATGTTGTTGCTATTATGCTCTATGGATCTACCAATTATATTGCACTCCAAGCCATTCGTATTTAGTTTGTTAAATCTCCACTCAAGAGCTCCCCCAATCCCTTTCTTCATTCTCTATAAAGGGGTTCAAATATTTGTACTCTGGAGACCCATAGATCAACGGTTGAATATCACTATCAAATCTTGAATCAACATGTTTTTAAGAAAACTACTTTGGTATTATCTATCTTAATATTTCATTTTTATAATTCAAACAATATTTGAGATCTTTTACTCACTGTACCAAAAAAATGTTAACGTTTATCAATATTTATTCATATTGTCTAAACAGCCTATATCAATTAATACGTTGCACTTTATGTTTACATGCATATAGTGAAATTGTTTTGGAGTTCTTAGCTATTTGTGTTTTAGAACTTTTAACTGTTTGTTTAGCCAAAAGAGTTTGAAAAAATATAAAGTTTTTACTATTGGTGAACTTATCGATAAAATAACTTAAGTACTTTCTGTCACACATTGAATTTCAAATACGAATCATATATATTAGCAAGTGATAAATAATGACAAAAGCTATCAATAACTTATTCACAAAGACCAGACACCTTTATCAAACTTCATTTCAACTGAAGAAAACTTATTTAGCTCTTAATATTTATAATAACGGTGTGTAAATTATTTTTTTAAATGGAAATTTCTTTAACCATGGTTTTATAGCTTGGCTGCCCGACTCTTACACATAAGACAGCAGTTAAATTACCAGCGGTAGAATTTAAATTATTTTATGAAATCCCTTGAGGCTCCTCCTTACATTTTATTTAACTTGACCTTCTCCGAATAGTCGTTTTGTTTAGTTCATTCATCACAATATTAATGTAATCAGTGGCTAATAGAAGTAAATATAGATAAAGAGAAAAAATATAGTAGCTTTACCATAATTCACATGGAGATATGATAAAAAAAACACACAAACACAATCGAGAAAATTAATAACATTGCACGCTGCCTGGATTCAAACCAAATTAGAGTAAACCTCGAGTGTGTAAAACACCAAACCCACCATTTAAGTAATTATCGCTTGGAAACAATAATTATTATTTTATATTTTATAATTGCCATATAATCAAACCTAAACTCATAACATCAGGATTGTAAATCTGCGGCCATAAAATTGAAGGCCATCAGTTGCTAAACTACTCGATATAATCTGTTTGGGATTTTTGTACGACAGCAAGAACATCATTATAAATATTATAGTCCTTTATTGTACAAGTAATCGATGTGAGTTTTTATGCACATTTCACATTTAATAACAAATATGTTGAGGGGAAAAAAACACTTGTTTTTCCCGGAAATCTGTCACCGTGACAGAATAACTAAGGGCTCCAAACATTGGTTTAAGTTTGGTGAAGGTGTTTTGATCATGGATATTATCTAATCAGATTCACCTGGTTAATAAATATCTGTAAATTAGTTCATTCTATTAGACCTACCAAAATACGATAACTTTTACCTCTATTTCAATAGATTTCAGTGGTTTTATTTTGCGTTGCATTTTACTACCCACCCCAGCTGTCTTAATTTAATTACAATAATAGGTCAGGGATTAGGAAGATAGACAGCACCCCCTCCGGTACACCAATCCCCAGGACTGATATATCCATCACTAACAAACCAAACTAGAAGAATTGGGCGTTTAGTTATCTTGCTCACCGATGTGAGTAGCCAAGTCTTGTGCTTAGAACGTACACTTAAAACATACACCTCAGCTTAGAAAAAAATCGTCAAATTAAATATAATATAGATTCTTATTTCATTCGACTCCCCATGAAGCCTTACGACACGACAACAACTGTACACGTCATCTTGGTTTTATTTATGTCCTAGACTGTACACAATAACATTCCTGTTCGGGTATAGGAGAACACAAGATTAAGTAGTGAAGTCCACGGGGAGGAAGATGAGAAGAAGGAAGGGAAGACTGAATAGAAGAGAAGGGGAAGGGATGGACAACCAATAAAAGTAACACAAGTGAAACAATACAACTTTATTAAAAGGAGTGTAATATATTAGAGAGGGTGCTACGTCACAAACCCGTCTCCTAAGCTAACGAATGTTGAAAGAAATATGGTGTAGAGTCCTGCTCGATACATTTGTTATTCATGAAATACTGGCCGTAACGCAATTAGGAACTCGGACTCATTCCGTGAGTTAAGGTAAGGTTGTGTACGTATTTTATATAACTCATTAGCTAGAATGGTAATCTACAATTAGAGAGCTGAGCATTCATTAACCATCTTATGCTGGTAGTCGTGGTAGGGATTAAATCTTATAAATATTTATTTGAAAAAAAATTTCATTTTAGCTCTGTTTTCAAAGACATCCATATAAAATCGATTTTTCATTGTATAGGCCTAATTATTTTGTTTAAAAAATAATTACATTATACAATTGGTATATTAGGAACTGAGCACATATGCGTAATAACAATACTAATTAATGATATGATAATTGTTTCGACACAATGATTGTATTTTAAATTCTATATATTATTATCTTATAAAATTATTATAAGCAGCTGTAACTAATATTTAACATAAGGAACCCGATTCGGCAAAACCCCAGAAACAAATTTTTGTCTCTTTTTGTGTGGTTGAACAAAATTGCAAAAGTCATATTTTTTAAACCACAACTTTTCAAAAATAAATAATCAGTAAACTACCCTTAAAATAGAATATTCATGAAAAGGAACATTAGTTCTTATTTGTAATTTAAAAAACTTCCCAGATATCAGTTTTTAAACAAGACCTTTAATAACTTTTTAAAAATTTAAAAATTCAAAAAAATAGTAACTATCAGAATCTCTAGAGTCAAATATAGAGTGTTATCTCTACATGTCAAACACTCCCTGGATATCCATCTAAACAACATTGCTAAAGCATTTTTTTTTCAAATTTCTGAAAAATCTTTTATTGGAGAACTAGCCTTAAATTGAATGCTCTAATCAATATTCAAAAACTTCCTTAGGTATGACTTATGACCCTATAACACCGAAATATCAAATTTGAACAAAATACAATAATAAGCATTTTCCGTCGTAGCCCCAGGTAACGATAGACATAGGGATAGACAAAATTGTAATAATCACATTTTTTGAGTTCAGGGGCACAAAAAACCTAAATATTCATCATAATCTCGAGTTTACAAATTCTAAAATATACAATATCTTCACTATATGAGAAAGTAACAATCCTTATTGCTCTTTTTCCCCATGGCATTCATGGTCTCAAAGTGACAAATTCGAAATAAACACATTAAGAAATAAAATTCACATCATGAATGTGTGCTTCTTCCATTATATCCCTTTATACTTCACAAATCATCCAAATAAATGGGTGTAGAAGGATTTGTAGGCATGGAATAGACTCAACCCTTGAAACAGAATAAGAGACCAGCTGACAAAATGTTATAAAATATGGCCACCAACCAGCATTGGTCCGCCATGTTTGTGTGGCCTCATGTGGAGCGCCCTGTCGCCCAGGTGTTGAAACTGGTGGGTAATGTCGCACCTCGTATGTCGCCTCACGTCGGCTACTATACCACGTGACTTTACAAATCCTCCTCCCTCTCCCCTACAAATTAGTCACGGAAGAATATCAGGTAAGGGTGGTAATTTATAGGAACTGTCAGGGGAGGCTTTAACTAACCCTTTACCAGATAATATTAATTGGATTATGTTAGGATTAATAACTATCTGGAGGGCAGTGTTAGATTCCAATCATCTTCAAATAGTAGGTTTTTTTCAATCTACTTTCCAGGCAAGTTAGGATGAAATAGCCTAAATGATAAGAACACTTTAGTCCAGTTGGTAGCAGGGTTCGATTCTTGGCATGGTAATTTGTTAAATATGTATTTCCTCTTCATAGCGATTAATTATCGACTGTGGGATGGGTTGTAGAGTTAATCTATTTATTTAGTAGACTAATTGGATTAGTAAAGTACATTTTAAATACCCTTAGTATTATAATAGTATCCACCCTCCTTTAGATTAGTCTAGATAGTCTTCTCGAATAGCTAATGCAAAAGTTAAAGTGCACGAATCCAAAATATTACAAATCATACAAAGTCATTTCGAATGCAGACAAATGTGACTAGCTTTGATACATATATATTTTTTCGTGGTAAACACAGTAATATTTGACTTTATTGTTAGTTGACCTACTATTTAATAAGTATTGGTAGTATATATTAAAACCTAGCATGACTTCATTAATCTGGACTAAATTAGGGGGTGTGGATGGGCAGTTTGGATTAATTATAGTAATCGATAAGCTAGAGAAATATTAACAAAAACAACATACATATATTGTATATGCAGTATAGAAAAGTGTTGTATTTATTAGATCATACAGTATTCTACCTAACAAATTGTAATACGATTTAAAAATCAATTAAACTGGTAGGGAAATTGATGATCCCTGATCTGTTGAACATGTAACACTATAATCATTAATATTATTATTAGCACCGCTTATTAATACCCGTTCGGATTATACGCACTTACGCTAATGTGTAATGGCAGGGTGATTATGAGATGAAATGGAGGACCTACAGTTTAACGTGGAATCCGAACCACGGTGGAGGCCTGGCATTCCATACATTCACAAGTTGTGATTAATACACGTCTTATCAGAAGCGAAGGAAGGGTTTGGCAATCAGATAGATCTGTGCCGGGTCCAAGGATTGAACCGCGGATCCCCCAGCACAAAAGTCTGACACCTTAACCCTAGACCCCCAAGTCACCTGTAACACTAGAAGCTGAACTGGGTTTGAAGAAGATATCAAGGATAGTTAGGCCCTCTCTAATGGGATAGGGATAGGGAAGGAAATATTTTAGAGGTACTCTACCCCCCAATTGCGTGGAAGCAGTGTTGGAAACCATTGAGGGAAAACCACCCTCAGTCAACCCAATCGGGATTTGAACTCCTATTTCCCCTTCATCAGCAGGACAGTCTAACACAAGAGTGACGCCTTAGTCTAGTCGCCCACTGAAGCTGGTTTTATTATATTAATAATTTCTATTATATATCTGTCTAGAATACAGTATTAGATTAAAATCAAAATGTAACCATAATCCGGATTAAGCGAAATACGGCTTAGTGAGATCCACATTATAGAGGTTATAGATCTACTTTAGGCCTGTACAAAAATGGTTTTAGTACATTTTATATCTCGAAGAAAGCATTGGCTTACACTTGTGCAATTTTCTACAGAATTAGCGAAGCTTGGAAGATCGAAAAAATCTTTATGCTACGGATGTGACCGTATCAAGAATAATATTCTTAAATTTAAAAATTATACCTGAACAATGGAATTGAGCCTGGGAAATTTGGCTTACCTCACCAATTCCCTACCACTGAGCTATCCAAGTTTAATCTCATGCTCAAGGTCATTGGATATCTTAGTTGTAGAAAATTGTCGTGCAAAACCAAGGGTCCTGGGTACGACTCCCGTGTCCAGGTGTCATTTTTAAATTTACGAACTTGTATAGATGTCAGAAAAAGTTCCTTCCTATATAAATTGGACTGTAATTACAGTGATATCAATATAATTAGCTATAATATTCAAAAATAAAACATTGATTGTGTCACTCAACTGTTATGAAAAGGGTGACTTTTGGTTATGAAGACTTAAACAAGTTCAGATACATTTTTGTAAAGCCAAAAGTTTGGTGCTGAGTCTTCAGAAGAATCGACTACCTTGGATGGACGAGGTCTCAACAGGGAAGAAAGTAATGGGGAGTGTAAGGAAGAGGTGGTCAAGGGGAAAGCCTCATATGTCATAGAAGATAAGAACACCAAAAGGCTGAAAGACGAAGGTGGCACTCTTCTAATTGCGGATCGTTGAGAATTAAGGGTTGTCCTGACGTATAGTAAGAAGAGTGGTATTAGGAAGGAGGGGGGGNGGGTATCTCCTCTCTCCTCTTGTCTGAGGGTCAAACCTGCCCTACTCTATTCCCCCCCACTACCCCTCTTCAACTCTTTTCCCTACTCCTACATACACAGAGACACACCTAAATCTCTCCCTCCCACGTTTTACCCCACCCCCTTCCCACACTAGGCCTTTCTTGCACAGACTCAACCATTGGAGAATGCTGCTCTTAAAGTTGAATTGTGTGTGTACCACGTCTTATTACCCATCAGTTATCCTCATAGTTACACCAATGGGGTAGGAATGAGGAAGGCAGAATTTATAATAAATATACTTTCATTTGACCAGAGGTAAAGGAGAAACAAATTAGAAAAAAAAAATATAGTACAGCTGGCTGAGATTCTAACCTCAACATGTCCTCCAGAAAAATAGATCAGGTGAGGTTGAATCATCAGTCTGCTTGACCACTGTGAGAGACAGGTGAGAAAATAAGTAATCTTTCTCGTAACAATATGAAGTAACCTTAAAAAGGTAGAGTAAAATGTATTTATATCTTGGTCAATTACGTCTATAAAACCCTAGGATTGAGTCCAAGAATTAGGGTCTATAGGACTACTAATATAATTTAACAAAATAATTTATGTGTAAATCTGTAATTTAAATAATCAGATCCAAATTTAAAACAATATTTTATGACTATGCATCAATGGTGTTCTCAAAAATCATTGTTTTTATATAAACACTTCTGAAATTTTGTTTTATGTATCTTTCACCTTTCAAGTGAATATTGATGTGCGTTTTTTTTGGTCCCTTATTAATTATGGTTCCCTTTGCTTGATTAAGTCACCAGCAAAAATCTCAAGTGGATTCCCTGGACTAAAGGTTTCCAACCTGAGGTCCATGAAGAGACCTGTGGAGGTCTTCGAATCAAATCTAAATTTTAAAGTTATCTTTATGTGTATTTTCTCATCACATTAAATTAAAATATGTGCATAGGTTTTTAATTTCACCTCGTATGGTGGTGGATATTAGGGTGGTGGGGTGGCAAGTTGTCATTGGATTCAGTGGGTACGTGATATTGAATTGTTTGGGAACCACTGCCCTTGACTTATTATTGAGACTATTCTAACCACTTGACAATGGAGACAAACAGACAGAATTTCACAGTTGTGTCGGCTTGCTGCTTAGCTACCCGAAGTTGGATGTCGAGAGGAAGGGAAAGAGGGGTGAGGGGTTTTAAAACAAGGATTACACATACATATGTATAGAAGCAGAGAGGAATAATTTCTGGTTAGAGGCCAAAAGTGTCCAGGAGCTTTCGCTTGGTGTATCGCGTGGGGTGGTTTAAAGCTTTTGCTTCATACAGGCGATAAAGATGTCTGCGAATATTATTGAGTGGATTATCCGTAATAGCGGCACAGCGGATTAAACATGGAAAGGGATACCCGCTATTATATGTAGAGAAATAGAGAAATAAAATGTTGTCTACAACATGTTCACAGAAAAGTTTCGGAAAATAAAAATAGATAGCAAACTATTTCCAATAAGGATACTTTATAGTCTTAAGTTAGTTAAATAATTAAGTTGGGATGAAATAGAACAAGAATCTAAGTAAGTTTTTATTAAAGTTTTAAATATAAAAGAATTGATTGTTCAAAATAAATAGAATATATTTCAGTGGATATGTTTAGTTCAATTTTCTAAACATTATTTCAAAATTTATACAATCATATGTCAAGTGACCTGGTGATTTTGGAGTAAGGTGTCGGACTTCTTTGCTGGGCTCCGGGGTTCAATCCTCGGTCCCGGCACAGATTTACCTGATTGCTAAACCCTTCCTTCACCTATGACGAGACGTGTATTAATCACAACCTGTGAGTATGTTGAATGCCAGGCCCCCGCCGTGGTTTGGATTCCACGTTAAACTGTAGGTCCTCTATTTCATCTCACAATCATTCTACCATCACACATTAGCATAAGTACGTATAGCCCGAACGGGTAGTAAGACGTGGTGCTAATATTATTATTATTATTATTATTATTATTAATAATAATATAGGTATATCTCATAATTATATCGGCATTTGAACAGACTTTTTTTAATTAAAATAAAACGTCCTTGTCAAATTTCGTAATGCCCATGACAAATATTCAAAAACTGTTGAATTGCTACTTAAGCAATATTTTATTTATTTTGGTCATATTACTCGTGTTCCCTACCTTGTATTAATGTATTAGCTCCAATTTTTTAGTTTCACCTTAAGATAACTAGAAGAGTTGAGTATAAACAGAAATAAGTTATTAAGTTGGAAGGCATGGCTTGTGAGTGTTATTTTTCAAATTAATTATTACGGGAAAACAATTAAGTAATCCAAACAAAACAATATTTTTTGTGCCTAAGTTTTTCAGTGTTCCTTTCTTAGATCTTCTAAAATATATATTCTATTAACCACCAAAATCACAGGAATATTGTGTACAAAATTAAGAGGCACGAGGGGGTATTTTAGAAATCTTTCTAAATACCTCTTTTTCCTCCCTAAAAAAAAAAGTCCACAACTTGGAATCGTTT
>CABFWB010000053.1:384579-401148 GCA_902151455.1 Timema bartmani
GGGGGGGGAGGGGGGGGGGGGGGGGGGGGGTGAGATGGTTGGGGCAGTGGACTCCAATATATATATAAACCTATGCTCCGGAGTAAATCATTATTACGGCGCTGGTGGAGAGGGGGGAAAAAAAACAGTACTACGGTAGACTTTAGTGAGCAGTTGCTAGGAAAGGGTTTGAAGCTAGGCTGGTGAGGGGATGTTAAGAGAGGGGCAGGGGAGACGATAGATTTGAAAATCCCCTTTTCCTACATCGCGTATAATGGCGGGGAGAGAAATTGCTGTACAGCTTAGTCACACGAGACAATATGTTCTCACACTGGCCAACTCTGCCGCGGTGCACGTATTAAAAAATGTATATAAATATATATATATATATATATATATATATACATTCCAATAAAAAGAAAGCACTCTAGACATTACTACGTGTTATTTATAAGCAGATACATATATGAACATCGTATGAGATTATTTACGTGGTAACGTGTATTGGGAATTTTTTTTTTTAAATAATGCTTGTACTGTATCGATTTTGGTCAATTAATTCAAAGTTTGGTAGTTTGTTCATAAATTTGAGCGTATAAAATTAATGAATGAATGGAATAGTGGGTTTGCTACACAATTAATGTTGCGTACTCTAATTGTCGAACAAAACAAGTTTTAATTAGTTGTGTGGCTTGATGTATTTTTACTTTCTCATAAAGATAATTTATATTTTCATAAAATCAAAAGGTATTTATTTTAATCTTGAAAATATTCGGCCTAGAGATTAGTGAATCACCAACAAAGTGGATTTTACCAATTCTGTCTCTTACCATGTCACTTTATCTACTGTTTGTGGGCATATATATGAAACAGTATAATCTATTTTGTTCCAAATTAATATTTATATGCTGGGAGCTGAAGTTCATGGCAGAGGACAAGGCAAATTGGTGGCCCAAATTCACTGACAAAAGGAATGGACCTATCTTAAGACCAAACACCTAATAATAATAATAATAATAATAATAATAATAATAATAATAATAATAATAATAATAATAATAATAATAATAAACTATACTTGGATTTTTTTTAGTTTTAACACCTGTCCTAAAATTAATGATAGCTTGCTAATGGGTTATTTTGTTTTTCAAATTTTTAGGAAATGGCTCTTATTAGCCTATTCTTTTTTAAAATGGTTATCTAGGGAGAGCATTACCCAAAAATTACACTTTATACTTATTTTATAGGTAAAAATTATTTTAGCTTACTGATGAGTAATTTCTGAACAATTTTAAAATTTAAAAAAATGGTTATAACGGTTTTACTTAAAGTGTATTCATATATGTGTGTGTGTGTTAAGTTTTTTAAATGATAAGTAAGAATATAATTACATTGGTTTTTCTTTAAAAAAATATTAATAATAGTTCACTGACGAGTGATTTTTGAATAATTAGAACTTTTTTTAAAATAACTAACGATTTTGTTTGAAATTGGTATTTTGGAATTATTTACATTATAAATGAGAATCTATTTTGATTTTTCTCAACTAAATTTGTCTGAGGGGAGCTTATTGATTAAAAGTATTTAAATAAAAAATCTGAAACTTTAGGAAAATTACCATAAATATTGAATATAAATTTGGCATGTGGGAATTTTTTTCATGATAAATAATTACTATAAAAAAGCGCATAGCCCTAATGGGTAATAAGACGTGGTGCTTAATATAGTTATATACTAATTATATATTATTTTACAGACAATAATAATTTTTAAGTTCGTTTAAATCACTGATTTTTTTAATATTTGAAATTTGTTGGTTACTGACTGCACATTTTTTTTTTTATTTATATAGTGAGTGTCTTTTGTGATTAAAGGATATGTTTAGTTTTTTTCTTAGGAAAACTCATTTTGAGATAGTTTACTTAAAATCTATTTCCAAACAATTTATTCCAAGCTATTTTATACAATGTATGAGAAAGTGTGTACGATTGTGTCGTACCATTTATCTATTTTAGCTAGTACCAAATTTAATCCAAAGGCTAGGGGTGAGTAGATTAGCTTAAATAAAATAACACTGTGTTAGTGATAAGTGAAAATGGAAAAGTAACGTAGAGAATGATATTTTGAAAAAGATAGCCTCAGTCCAACCCCTTCTCCCTTTCTCCACTAAGAACAATTGGCCGTTATACGAACACCAACATACACGTAATAGACAAAGTGCAATGGGAATATAGCATCTTAGACTGCTTGGTCACCAGTACATTTTTCACCACAGGTCAGAGTGATCCAACCTTTTTCATCCCAAAAATGTATTATGAAATATGCATGCACACAAAGTTTCCCATATTAAATTAGCATTATAAATATATAAATAATTTATTATTCAAATAAACGCTTAATAAAATGCAATCATGACCTTTTAACACAAATTTTTATTTGAATCATTAGCTAATTCACATCTTCCAACGACTGTGAAGGCCACATTTTCATTGGTGTGGGCCTCATTTGGGTTATTAAAAGGTACTTTATAGCCCAGATATACTCAAGAATAGACTTAAAACAACTAACTTAGAATCACATCGGTGGACATTCTGGTTTTGGCATCCACCTCATCTGGAATAGTTTGCCAGTGACGCAGGGATTGAGGGTCGAATCCCGGCAAGATATAATGAAAGGTGGTTTTTTTTATTGCTAAGAGATTTTCCAATCTCCTTACATGCGGATGTGGGTAAATTTGCTCTTATTCTATCTTCAACGTCCTTATCCTTTAATGTAAATATGTGACTAGCCTAGTCTGGGGGTAAAACGTTGGTCACACACATTCACACTCTCACTTTAGCCGCATTCACACGGTTCATTCGGAATGTTACATCCGCAAGGATATATCCATGTTGAAAGTATAACCTGATCCTAATTTTTTCATCGTTTATCTTAGATGATCACGTTCGTATGGTATAAGGCATAACTTTCCTAGTAAACTGGATTTACGATGACGAGAAGGTCAAGGTTCGAAATATACTTGGTTATACTGAGACAGATTTTTCCTATGTGGTTTTCCACACTCTCTCCTTATATTCGCGGGCACACCTACTCTTGATTCAAACCTCCTGATCCCTAACACATTAGCATAATTAGTACATAAGTTTATAACGTGTATGGGAAGTAAGACGTGAAGCTAAATTTTTTTAAAAATATCTAATTAAACACACCTACTATCATTTCCCAACCAACCACTATTTTATAACCCACGTTGGTGGCCGCATGGTTTAAGACGTTACACTCACAACAGATAAGGCTGTAAATGACTGGGAGATCATGGTTCAATCCTGGTAGAGTGTATTGAGATTATTTTTTCCTAATTGGTTTTTCACTCTTTGTCTCCATGCAAATGTGGGTACGATTTCTCTAAATTTAGCCCTCCTCATCGCTATTCCATTAGCGTAATTAGTACTTAATCTTATAACCTTAATGGGTACTAAGACATGATGATAAATAAATTATATTTTATATAAACTTAACCTAAGTGCCAGAAATAATAAGACATATCTAGACACACTTATTAAGTTATTTTGAGACTTTTTTATAAATCTATCCCAAATTATGGTAGTACATATCTTATTCAGGTAAAAGGTTGTAAAACACGTGTACAACCCTGTACGGTGTCGTAGAGGGAAGCTATCCGACTAAATGGGTTCTTGATTATGCTTGAATAATGCGCGCGCATGCGCATTGAGCTCTCTGGGGCTAAAGATATGCACAGGCACGATGCCGAATATTTTCACGTCACCCACAATCCAGCCACGTTTATTCAAATTTATTCCCCATGCACGCCTCCCGTCTGTTTCCACTCAATTTTAGAATCTTCTCCCCTCTTCTCTTCCCCTATTTATAATTCCCTCCCGTTCTTTACTAACCACTGAACAATGTCTGTAATACATTTACTAATCATCTTATAAAAGGCAATTCAGTATAAATTATATATTTTCTGTTCATTCCGAAAACATGACAACTTTATTTTGACTTAATAGTAATAAAAAGTTGGCGAAGCTTCAAAATGTCGAAGCCGAAGATCAAATATACTTCGCTTTGACCTCGAAACCCACGATAACCTTTGTATCCTCGAAACATTTTGAAGGAAGAAGAAAAGTTTGATGTATTATGATCAGATTTGAAATACCTTCAGGAATATTACACATTTCAAGACTTGATCATATTTGGTCATCAGATTGACAACATCTCACCTGCTGTCAAGGAATGTAAAACTCAGATAACACCAAACAATAATAATTTTACTGGTTGTTCTCTATGGTTGTGAAGTAAGGTATCTTACCTTACAGGACAAAAATAAATTGAAGGTGTTTGAAAACAAGGTGCTTAGCAAATATTTGGTTCATAAAGGGATGGGACTACTGGGTATTGGAGGATGTTTCATAATTACGAGTTACATACTCTGTAATCATCACAAGATATTGTTAGGATAATTAAGTCTCGTAGATTTTGGTAGGTAGGACAAGCAGTGCGAATAGGAGAATCTAAAACCACGTTCAAGGTCTTTACTGGCAAACTCAACGGGAAGACCTAAACGCAGATGAAAGGATAACATCATAATTGACCTGAAAGAGATGGGGTGAACTAGATAGAATTAGATCAAAATAGGGATAGGTAGCGTACTTTTGTGAGTGCGGCAATGATCTTTAGAGTTTTTAATGCCATAGAGTATCCAAGAGAGTAATCATTTTAGAGCCCTATGTTAACACCGGCTAGTGATTAAATAACAAATGTGTCATGAGTATAAAGAAATTCAAACAAGACAGCATAAAATATTATATTGTAATTGTGTTGGGTTTTTTTTTCTAAAACTTTCTCATTACTTGGATGCACTTCATGAATAGTTTAAATAATAAAGTTGTATTTTATGACAGTAACAAAAACCTTGTCTACTGATTTCGTCTTCAATCCCGCTTCGAATGTTTTAAGCTTCGCTTCGACTTCGCTTTGCATTTAAAAAGTAAATTTTATCACTATTTAGAGAGGTCGACACGAGCTCTAAGCGACTCTCAATTAGTTACAGACATTGACTTAATATATTTTGTGAATTATTTCATACTCACCCATGTATCAAAATATTATAGTCTATTAAAAGTTACAGTTTCAGAACACACGACTCTATGTATATATTTATAGAAATGGGTTTTTGTAATTTTATAGCTGTAAAAATAGCTACTTCCTATCTACATTTGACTTTAGTCTATTTTTTTTATTAAATAAGTGAAACAACATAAAACTATTCTTGTAATTAGGTTTATACAAAATATCAACAGTGTATGGGGTATGTATGTTTCAACCATTAGTTTTGAAATATCACATTTAAATAAATAATAATAGTCCAACAGTAAAAAGATGTTTTTAAAAAGCTTTAAATAATCGAATGAAATTATCTCTCATATGTCATAATAATACGATAGTAAAGTTAGTAACTTTATTTATCTATTTGTTAAGTAGACTTATTTTGTATGCCCCATATAGAAAAATATTCCCAAATTTCTTTTATTAGCCTATTTAAATTCAATATAATTAATGTTTGTAAAAAAATGCAGTGTAGCTCAAGCCTATTTATATTTTGTAGTCATGCAGTTGTACAATCTAATTCTCCCAGGACGAACCTAATTAGAAATGCTACCAGATCTACTTTCACATATTCATACGTCAAGTAATGTGGACGACAGCTATCTTTTCGGTAGATAATATCAATACTTATAAAATAACATAAATATTCATTATCCTTTTAAATATGACAAAACCCTTTTTTTAATTAATATATTAAGGACATTAGAAGGGTCTCATGATTTTCTAACCAAAGGCATCAATATCTCAATTTGAGATCTAATTGGATTTTCCCCCTATTTCCCCTGTACCCTTCAATATAATTTAATGTTATAATTTTTGACCAAAAAAAATGTGTTTGGATTTTCTAAAAGTTTTTTCAATAAAAGTTCTTACTGTAAATATACAAAGTATTTTTTACAAAGATGGTGAGTCTAAGTAATCACGTATCTCCTCTTATGATTGGTTTTTGAAAGTCGTGTTTTACATAAACAGCTAAATAAATACAGCAACAGGAATATATTATACCTGATGCACCTCCTATTTTCCATTTCAGATTAAGTTGCAAGAGTGTTAGGGGGAAACAATTTTTTTTAATGATAAACTTAAAAATGTTACTTTAATCATTTATAACCGGATTACATTTCGACTTTGGCCCTTCTTATTTACTTTCAGTTTAGTCGCAGCGTGGACACTGAAAAAGTTTCCTGGTAAGCTATAAATCAGATTTATAGAATCAAGCTCTTTTTTTTTTAAGAGTTTGTAATATTTTACCGTGAGTAGGATCAAAAAATTATGTCTGTACAAATAGCTACATGTATAAGCAAGATTCAACATGATATCATTGTAGATGGCTATAATTATCAAGATTGTATGTACAAATCAATTTTTAAAACAATTAGGAAAATATGTGGAGGCTACTATTTACTTTTCTAAATATTCTGCCTCTTGGTTGAGGGTGAGGTCTACATTCACAAAAACAAAAGATATGACTAATTTTGTTGGTGTAAAATTCAGTATTAGGCTTTCACCATTCACTGGCCATTGTATTGGTTATTATTTTCTTATAGTTTTAAAAATTAATGCTAATTTTTGGAGTAAAGTGGGTTTTTTTTACATTATACGTAACAAAATTTGTATTATATTTGTGTACCGAAATATATCAAATTTTATAGACCAAACAAATGTGTTATGCTGTGTTACAGAACTCTGCGTACTGACGATTTCCAGATAATAACCACTTTGAAAGGAAATCCAGTAGGTCAACGTGAAAGAAGTGTTTTAGGCCTATTCTACATTAGCGGTTAAAACTCAAATAGTTAAAACGATAACAGCCACGCCTTTGAATGAAACCCTTGCTATCAAATTAGGAAATAAGTTTTCGTCTAGACCAGCGTTTATATCGCTATCTCTGGAGGCGTTAAAACCGCCTAGCGGTAGAAACGCGAATCAAACTACACCAGGCGTTAATAGGCAGTTGTGCCTCAATGTCACAAGTCTTTCAGCAGGAATGATAATCTTCTTCGATATGGTATCACGTTTTGCAATATTTTCATTCATTAAACCAAGTAGTTCATCAAATGAAACCATAAATATTCTATAGTACAAAAAGAACTTCTCTGGGTACATTCTCTGATTCATAAACATAATATGAAACTGTTCTGTTGAGAGACGGTTCAATAATTTGGGGTGAGTCCACCAGAGTTTCTTTTGACGAGGTTTTTTTTTTTTTAAGAATTTCCTCCATTAAAATAAGTTCCACTATATATCCGGCCTGTACAATGTCCATTTTTAAACCATTCTGCACATGTGGAAGCAACAACCGTTACATTTAAACCGCTAGTGTAGAATCAGTAGCGTTTTATGGTAGCTGTTTAAGTTGCGTTTTGACAGTCAAGTGTAGATTCAAGAGTTTGGGGGCGTAAGCTAGCGGCAAAACCACCGCGTTTTAACCGCTAGTGTAGAATCGGCCTTAGGGTGGTTTGGGTATATTGAGAGAATGAGTGTGGATCGATCCACGAAACAAATAACTTATAGGAAGGTAAAGTGTGTGGATCAAAAGGAAGGGGTAGGCCATGTAATACATGGCTAAGTGTTGTAGACGAATTTGTGAACAAGAGAAACACTAAGAGTTTTAATGATGTTGTTGAAGCGAAGGAAGTATGCAAGGATAGGGAAGTGTGGAGAAAGTTAATGAGGATGGATTAAGTACAGAATTGTTTTTTTAGCTATATTCACAGTTTCTTGCCCCTCACCCCATCCCCCAATCCCGTAAGGTAATGGCGTGATTAGGTATGTATGTATGTATGTAACTACTTCTTAATTGGTCCCCTCCAATGGCCAATTGGTCTAAGGCATCACTCTCGTGTTAATCTAGCCTCCTGATGACTGAAAGATAGGGGTTAGAATCTTGGTCGGATCTCATGAAAGTGTTTTCTCCAAAATGATTTCCCAATCTCCTTCCACGCAAATGCTACCAGATTATCACTAAAATGCTTCCTTCCTCATCCTTAACCTAATACAGTGATTATCGTATACACGTATAACTTGAACAGGTAGATATTAAGATGCGGTGATAAAATAAATCTTGATTGTTTTTATAGATCATCCCAAAGGTTCCATCAATAGCGAATAGAGAATATCTCAAGGCCATCCATATACACTACCTACACTTGACAAAAAGGAAAGTGACGATCGAATTTGGTGCAGCAGAAAGTGGCCATCGGGTCAGGAGAGGGATGAGAAGAGGAGAAAAAGGGGGTTAGTGGAAGGGGGGCAAGATAGGGGCCCGCAAGTATTAAATTTAAACGTTATCGCGCGGTGGTCATCTCCGTCACGGAGTAGCCATACCACGGTTAAACGCATAGTAATGACGGGCAAGTTTTCTCTCCTCTCTAGACACACACGCGCGTGCCCGCTGCGACAAGGGACTCCCTAGACACGCATGCGCAACACCCACCCCCGCCCCCCCTTTTCCTTGCTTTCACCCGATGTCGGCACACATCACAAGTGCACGGGTGTTAATTTTTAGGAACTTGGCATTAAAAGAGTAATTAGTGCCAGAAACAGTTAAAACACTTAAAATATCTCGTAATACTTTTTTTTCAGACCATTGGAATCTAAACACACATATACATTAGCGACTACATTTAGGTAACATCGATGAAGAAGGTTGCTCTGAAAAGGTGAATTAGCGTGGAGGGAGTATGGGAAACGACAAATAATAACTACCATGTGTGAACAAAACACCTACCACCCATTTCACTCGGCTGAGACACTAACCTAAATATTTTCTTCAGCGGCAATCAAGTATATTGTGAGACTGACGTATTAAAACGTAGGATCGTAGATGTAGAAATGGTGTTAGTGTAAACAAAATCACCATTAGAAGTATGCTATCAGAGAAAAGTTTAAAATATTCATAGAACTTTTTTCTATTAAGTAGTTTAAATTATTAATCTTAGAAATACATCCTTGTTAATTTTCCAATAGAAGTTATGTGATGGCTTTGATTAAGTTGCAGAATAATTTGTTATATCAATATTATATCCAGGGCGATGGTTAAGGGGTCTAAGGCTTGATTCGCCGAAACTAGAGAGCATAAGCTGCCTGAGTGGCGCAGAATTTCACACGCTCTATGACGACCCATGATGCATTGCAACGTAAAATTGAAACAACTGACTATCAACAGATTTTATATAAATGTCACGATGAATGTTCTCAAATTATAATGCTATGTCGTGGTACAATCCAACACACCGATACACACGCTTTCCATTAACGGGAAATTTTAAATTTCCTCACAACAGTCATCGAAGCTGTTCGCTCGCTTCTAGCCCAACAGAGCATGCGCATAGCTCGCGCCGATGAGGTTGGCTTATAGCGTGTCACGTGGCCCTGTTTCTGTTCTGCGCTTGTTTTTCGGCGAGCGTGTGAATTCACAGTAAAGGAGTTGACCGAAGGTGCAAGGGGTGTTGCGCTAGGTAGGGATGAGGAAGGGACACCTTACAGAAAATGTACCCACATTCGATACCCCAGTATCATCACCAAAAAAAACTTGATTATATTTGCGTTTAGTCTGAGTGCCCAATGATACGGGTGACCGATTGCATTTTCAATTAAGCTAACTACTATTGATTAAATAATTAGATACTCGTATATTTAATGTAATAATTATATTTAACAATACAACAGTCAAATAAGATACTCTGAATTTATCAAACAGCCAAACACGTGCTATTCGAGGATACCTCAGGGGTCGAATTTTTTAACTTGATAGACTTAATCAATTTTATAAATCGTCAACCTCGGTGCTCTTGGGGTAAAGTGCTCGCCTCAGTACCCGAGGTTCGTGGGTTCAAACCCAGCTGTGTTTGACAGAATTATAATTTTCTTGAGTGATGAAAATCCGTAGCATTACGTCCTCCAAAGGGAAAGTAAGGCCACCGGTCACATTTCTATTGTGGCATGTAAAATAACCCTGTCCGTTATGACATGCCATTGTGTAAAATATCTTTCCTGGCAAAATTAGTAAGCCCTTTCATTCTTGCTCATAGAAACTCTCGTGTTCTGATATGATCAGTCAGTTTAGAAAGTAAACGTTAAATACCCCAATTAATTTTATAGATCCCATTTCCCCCTTCCTAAACGCTGTCTGTTCAATATGATGAAGTCCAATGCAACCTCGAACTCAGGACCTATTCACCCTTCTGTCTCGAGGGATGAAGGGGACTAATAGCCACTGTGTGACGCTAGTCCACCCACTAATTACAGTGTTATAGCTCCAGGGAGTGGGGGGAAGGGAGGGAAACACTCCATGGACATCTGGGGCACTAATCCTTCCTGATTTGCGGCCCTGAGCCTGGGTAAGGACTTAAGCGACTTTAGTGCGTCGAGACGCCACATGGGGTAGGCACGGCGGCAACGGATCGTGACGGGTGGAATAAACAAACACTAAATCCAAACAGGTACACTTATAGGCATATATACATACATGTCAATGGTGATTGGTGAGATATTGCTAAGGCGACCAGCGACTTAATTAAACTTCCGTTTTAAACGTTTTCCACACCAATTTAATCTCAAGTTGACACCACGTCTTGATAGGGTCCACTGGGTTTGGGTTGTACGCTAATGAAGCCTATTAATCATATTAATGTGCTAAGTATGTGAAGTATGCGAATGGTAACATTTAGAATAGATGCACCCACATTTGCGAGGAAGTAGAGTCGAAAATCATTTAGGAAAATAAATGGTACGGCGCACCTCCCAGACTTTCTCTCTCCTTCTATAAACTCAAGTATCGTCAAGGTGTTGCACATCTTCAAGTCATCGCATTGATATTTAGTTATTCATTTATACATTTTGACCAATAAAAAGTGTAAATATTGACTATTGAGTCTAAAATGGAGATAGATCATTGCTGTGCAAACATTTCTCCTAAGAGTTTTAAGGAAAAATAACATACTTTTTTTAGATACTTACTTGTATTTAATTACTCTATGGCATTGGAGAAGTATTGCGTTAAGACTTAAGTAGTATATGTTTACAACTAAAGCTCACAAAATTGTATTAATATATTTGCAAATATCTCAGAAACTGTTGCTTTTATAAAAATATATGTCAAATAAAAGTTTTTTATTTCTAATAGTCCTACAATTTTGCAATGATAAGTTGTTTAGTTTCTCCAATAGTTGTGGAGATACGGAAATTAACGCTTCTGTAAAGTACCCTAAAAATCATTTTCATAGGAAAATGAAAATAGCCAGTTTATTTATAATCTTAATCAACGCCTAGATACGAATTTTAATCAAAATCGTTTGAGCAGATTTTGAGAAAACCAAATTTTTCTCTTTTCGCCCTTCAGTAAACTACCCTTAATTTTAAGTTTTTATAGACACACAGACAGACGGCATTGCAAAGACTATTTTTTAGGGTTCGGGGGGTCATGAGACGTCGACATCCATCAACATTTCAGGTTAGTTTTTTTTTACGGTCGCAATACTTAAACTTTAATGTCCAAAAAGTTAAAAAATTCATATAATTGCGTATAGATTGAAAGTTATTGATTTTATAAAAATATGTTTCGGATAAAATATCTGTATTATAAATATATATACATATTTGTAATGCTAAGTAATTTCATATCTCAAATAGTTTCGGAGCTATTATAAAAAATGTTAATTTACGCATCAGACCGGAGCCCTTAAAGCCATTTTGCCGAAATATTGAGAGTAGCCATTTTGTTTGGAATATTTATTAATGTTCATAAATGAAATTTAATCAAAATCGTTAGAGCCGATTTTGAGAAAATCGACTTTTTCTCTTTTTGCCCTTCAGTAAACTACCCTTAATTTTAGGGGTAGATATCCAATTCCAAAAACCCCTCGGGGTAACCTCTGAAAACCCTAAATATCAAGTTTTAGCTCAATCGGTAAAATAGTTTAGGCTCTAGTTGGAGGTACAGACAGACAAACAGACGGAAATTCAAAAACCACTTTGTCGGATTCAGGGAGTCATGAAACGTCAAGATTCATCAAATCTCAAGTTAGATTTTTTTGACGATCACCTGTAAGATAGAGAGAAAGTAAAAATGTATTGGTATAACTGAGAGATACTCTAACACTGATCCCCCTTCATCGACAATCCAGACTGTAGCGAGAGTGACACCTTCCACCATTCAGCCATTGAAGCGGGTTGGAAGAATTAATATTAAAAATGTATTTTAGTATCCTTATTTAATTTCTAAGCTAGTAGCTAGTTAGAATCTTATAAAATTTACAAAATGGTTTCACCACAGTTAAGATAAATAAACAACTTTAAACTGCTTCAAAAGGGGTTATAAATGTGTGTTTTTTTAAATCCTCGCCTCTCCTGTTGAGGTACATCCCCACAAACTACCGTAGGTTGAACCTCCCTTCGCAACGTCCTGCATCCTCAACCCCCGAAAGATGGGTACAGGAATGGAGTAAAGTTATTATTCTGTCAACGTACCATAATTGCTAGTAAGTGCGTCTTTTTTTTTTACCCAAGGGCATCCAACCCAGTGCTTCACAAATACTAGGACCTAAGCGGAAGCGTGCCGTGGAGTGTGACAAGGGTAAGCAAAGCTTACTATAACTGTACCAAAGACCACATGTTCTCACTCACTAAGTCCTCATTTGACGGATTATTAATATGTTCTGCTCAGCTTGCCTCACATAGTAAATGTGTTTCCGTTGATACTTGCTGAGTGAGATTAGTGATTAGAACAATTCACTGAAACAGTTTCATCTAAACTCTGTTTACCCTGGCAACACTCCACACCAAACCACTGGTACGTATATATATTCAAAAGAATATGGTAATTTTACACCGTATCGTAATCAATTTTCTGTTGCGCACTGAAGATGCGGTATGGTGAGGTATGCGGTGTATCTGAACATCACAGCGTATCACGGATGTGAAACACTTTGTAAGGTGGTAGTTGTTCAATTCACAGCAATTTATTGCCAAACATCCTTTTTTTTTACCTTATTACAATTCTGGGCTGCTTCGTATCCCATCAAATTTATTTTCTTTGATATATTTCGATAGCATGTCAAAGTGTTTTCATCATTCGACGCCAAAAGACACACAACTGATGTGAAGCGCTTATTTTAACGATGTTACGCAGTTAACCGAATGCCATCGAGACTGTATTCGTGACAGTGTTAAGTTACAATGTTCTGTCACTTGTCTATACGCACCTCAAGACATCGCAAACGATGTCCCTCGCAAGCGAGTCCATCGACTTTCATGTTGTTCAGTTTGAGCTCTGAGTCAGCTTGCACCGCCAACTCCCGGCAACGGTTCTTCTTGGACCCCTCTCTCTCTCATCCCCTCCACCCCATCACACTCCTCGAGGAAGACAGATGGGGTCCACCAGGTCAACTACTTGCTATTCCGTGGACGTCCGGCAACCCCTTGCACACACTCGCCCCCCACATTCCCCCTCACCCCTTCTGGCTAGGCCGCGACTCCACCCTTCTGATTACCAAGAGCCATTCTTTACCACACGCGTGCTACAGGCAGGAAGGGGGAGGAAAGGACTACTAGACATAGGGTCTTCTGCCCGTAGGAAAAATTACGCTGATATTTATTAAAAAGATGGTGACTGGATACACTGGAGATCATCTCTGATGGAACCGCATGGCTACTATAGGGAAACAGCGTTGTTATTTCGTTGTATTCATGCGGTAAATAGTCCCTTTTCCAAGACTACCTTCCCAATTTTGGTTCATCGATGTTGCCAGTGGCTACTTCTCACCCAAGTTCACCAATTTCCGACATGCATGAAGACAAGGATATTTGTCAACAATAAATCGAAAGAGAATGGGGATAAACTTTTTCCCATAATACTTTAGGGAAGTTCCCTCAGAGGTGATATTTGGTGTAGCAAGCTTTGACTTTCATCCAGAGCCTACGGGGTTCGATTCTTATATATGGCCCATGGAGGGTTATGATTTTTAGTTTTGTGAAGAGTGTTTTATCTCTCGTATAGCATATCTATATATTTACACTAATGGTGGTAGGAATAAAAAAGGTAAGATTTTAGAAGAAACGCATCAAATATTTCCTGGGCGAAGAGTGGTAAGTCATTTAGAAAAAATATCAATCTCAGAACACGGGATTCAAACGCTGACCTCCTCGTCACAGACAAACCAGACCGACTTGTTTGTCCGTATGCCCACCAGTGCTGGTTATTCAACAAGGTGATTTATCAATCAAGTAGTTTCTTTTGAAATTATGCACACAAAAAAAGTAAGCTCTAATCAAATGCTTTTGAATTCTTTTATTGATTTTAGGTAAGAAAAACCTAAGTCTAATAATTTGACAGTATTAATGTTTTATGTGAATATAACAGTTATAGATTGTTGCGATGAAACACACAGTGTGTCCATAATACATCCACCCCTTTATAAGCCTTTTTAAATTCGTTAGTTTAGGAACTGAATTGTGGTGTATCTAACTAAAACAAAAATGTCTTGAGCTGTGTTACTAAAACAGTTTTAAGATAGTTCCTTGAGTATTAAATGTATTGAGACTTAAAAAGGGGTGAATAATTTATGGACAACCTTGATACACATCAAGCAGCCATTGATGTAAACTTTTGTTCTACCATATTAATTAAGATATATTATATTATTTATATATTAAACTAGCATCGAAGTACCTAGCTTTACCAGAAAAGATATTTAAGGGCAAAAAGATGTAAAAAGGAAAAAAAGGAAATCTTATCATTTTCTAAAGAATAAGATGGATTAATAAAGATGAAAACAGTATAAAATGAAAATGGAAAAAAAAGGTAGATCTAGTCAAATTTTTTAAATGTCGTCTTCCAGGTGCACGTGTTCGTGCACAAGGGCTATTCATTTTTCAATTTTAGCCTTATTCGTGAGGTAGATATTGCGCAACACTCATGACAGACAAACGATTCATTTTATTAATGTGTACTATTATGATGAAATATTTTATTTATTATGAAAGTATTAAATTTAATCTACTTGTTTATAAGTCGTATGTTGGCAAAATGTATAGTGTTTTTTTTATCTTGTGCTTACTGCTGATAACATAAGATATTGATCTTTATTCTCGTCCGAGTGTAAAATGTCTCACGTTAAAAATAAGACTCTCGCATTTGCTATTTAAGATTAAGTTCATCTTATATTTTTCCTTAGATAGGCCCCTGATTGGCCATTGAAGCATTGAATAACTAGATATAATTTATTGTTTTTATTTTTCCCAACCGGGGGGTGAGGGACCCCATGATAGCTCCCCGGAGAACTTCCTAAGCAATTGCTTGATTGACTATCGCATTACTGAAGCTTGTAAAGTAATGACCAACTATTGGTTGTAAATCAAAGCAAGCGCACGAGTGTTTTTTTGGCGGACAGGATGTCAGGTGCGAGAGGAATAAGAAGGATAGACGAACAGATAGACATGGGTGAGTCATACTTGTATCAAAACAATCCACACACAGCACCAACGTACTTCTAAACAGACATTAGGCGCCACGTATTTCCGGGGGAACCGGGTTCGTCTACCGCTCCCCGTCATCTTGTCATCAGGTACACTTGGTTACGGTAAAACAAATTCCTTTTTGTTTTCTAACACCGCGTCTTACTATCCTTTCAGGTTGAACACTTAAGTATTAATAACACTAATGGCTTTAAGGATTAGGAAGGATCTTTATGTATATATTAAGTGTACTCGCATTCACGTCAAGGGAGAGGGATTTTTTTTTAAATCCACTCTTAGTAGACCCAACTAGATTCGAACCCTAATCTCCCCGTCGTTAGCAGGCCAGTCTAATCTCAGAATAGTTCCTTAGTTAGAACATTGGCCACTGAAGCGCGTGCTTTAGTTATTGTTTTGTTTCCAGCTTCACATCTTACTACTCGTTCAGATAGACCACATTAACAAATGAGGTGGGGATGAGAATGGTAACATTCTAGAGAAAGTGTAACTTCATTTGCTTTGAAAAAATGGGATTTTTAAATACATTCCTCGTCCAAAACTACCTATCACCATATGACCAAACAAGAAGGGGGTAACATCTTTGTCAGCGTGACCATTTGTATATATCCCCGTAAAATCGACCGTGAATTAGGGAGACCTAAAAAACATTAATTTCCTGGTAGGCCGCAAATATTTAGTGAACCCGCAGTTGTATTGCCTGGCTTTGGAATTTGTCTCACGTGCTTAAGTCCGCATGCACACACACAAACACATACACACACGAGTCGAGTCCTTCCCTACGCATACACGTGACCACGCATATCTGATGAGAGAGGAGGGGGCGGATAGTTTTACCCCCTCCAAACCCTTTCTCTTCACACTTGGTATCATCAATTAGTACTTTAGATGAGCAATTCAAGGGTTTTTGGGTGACTCGTAAGTGAAGGGCTGGTGAGAGAGAGATGTGGTATTTGGAGGACATCTATAGTCTTGTTACACGTCTTATTC
>CABFWB010000053.1:401455-415448 GCA_902151455.1 Timema bartmani
AAAAAAAAAAAAAGATCTATCATGGTAGTTTGGTAGTAATTTCCTAGTAGTGCAGGTCCTAATATTCATATAACATATATTTAATTACAAACGTTTGAGCAGAAGAGATTTAAGATATCTTTCATCGCAAATCAAACAGTTAAATCCATATTTTAAACAAAGGTGAAGTCAAATAAATGTGTGTGTTTTATAAAGCCTACTTTAAATAGTAGAGGAAGCATGACTGAGATGGAATGGGCATGTAATGAGGATGGAAACAGAGAGTATACCAAAGAAAATGATGGAAATAATGTATGTAGGAAAAAGACTGCAAGGAGGGCCAATAAAGAGATGGGAGGAGCAAATAGCAACAGTGTGCACGTGAGAGGAGAAGAAGGGAAGCAATTAAAGGAAGAAGAATGGTGGAAGGACAAAGGAAGGAGGCATTTTACTAAACTGATCTAGCCACAGGCTGGAAACAGTCGATGATGATATATATTTCTAAAATATAGTGGTTGGTTTTAAAACATACGTTAATCCTTTAATATGTGTATAATGTTGAAGATCACCAGTTTTATTTGTATATCCACAAACCATTTCCTAAAAAGAATGATATTTTAATTAAAATAAGGTTGAACATATTGACTGTGTGAATGTACGTCAATTTTCTCATCATAGCTTTTCAAATAAAGTATCGTGTCCTGTAGTGTTGCCAGGGAAAGCAGAGTGTATTTAAACTGTACATGTACTCGGTAGAACACTCATTTGTCAGGTATCAACATTCCCACTTGGCGTGTGAAAATACATTAGAAGTACAGTTTTAACAAACTCTTCTTACCCTGCACGACAGGATTTTCAATATACATTTATCTACTGAATTAAGTATTGAAACATCGCCAATGTGTTTACGAGTCCTTTCGGAATACGTCAGATATAAGGGTTCTAATAAAGGTTCAAAGGAGAGTTTACTATCCGTTCGGGTTATACGACTATGTACTAATCACTCTAATATGCTAGGAATGATAAAGGTTGAATTTAAAGGGAGTGCACCAGCATTCGTGTGGAGGGTAAGGGGGAAAACAATTTAGGAAATACCTCAGCCTCATCACACTCGACCACAATCTCCCCGTCATCGGCATCGGCCACTGAAATGTGTGAGCGTGTAATTTCTTCACGGCCTTGAACGATTGCGGGCTCGCCTCGGCCGATAATAGTGATATTGTCTCGCTTGTAAGGAGGTAAAGACAGTTCTCATTACACTACTAGTCACAACTCAACAATGGAGGGCCGCGGCAGCGTTGTCTTGTGGAAGGTTGCCAAAGATGAGGGCGAGATTGAAAAACTGTGCCCTAACACTTAATATCAATTTGACAGTCCAAACTTTTTTACTGGGGTACACGTAGGTACACAAACTACAGTGTGACTTACACAGGAAGGAGACTCTATGGCACTGCATATTACTACCCGTTCGGGTTTCACGATTATGCACTAATTACAGTAATGGGTCAGAGGCATGAGGAAGGTTGAATTTTGAAGAAGTGTACCCACATTTGTTTGGAGACAAAATTATACCGTAAATGTAGTGATTGTTTAATCATTGACATTTTCAGACAAGAATACGTATACTAAAAGTGTTAAGACAACTGAAATCAGCTGCCGACTTCTTTGTTCTCCAGCGAGGATGTAGTGTACAACTAGAAAGGATGTAAATAAAGTCGGCCATGTTTTTATTAACTAAAGATATTAGCACAAATTTAATAGATGGCTCCGTGACATAATGGTCAGTGCAATTAGCCCCAACATCGGGTAACCGAGTATGATTCCCAGTTGGTATTTTGGGTATTTTTCCCCGAAAGGGGAATTATCTCAACAGCCACCAGAGTTTGGTTAGTTAGGCTTAATCAGGTTTAAGATCACTTCTGTTTCCACAACTAGATAATCACTATCATCAAATCCTTTCACTGTGGGTAAGATGTGTGTACAACTTCCTAGGTAGACCCTAGGCAACGTTATGTACCACCAGCGTGGCTAAAAGTCTACATACACAGGTGACAGGACTTGATAATAATATATCTCCCCTCGGTCAAAGATGCCATACAACTAAAAAAAAAAACTACTTAAGATCATTCTAGAGTAAAAAAAATTCATTGAACAATATAAGCAAGTGTATAGTTCTTATAAGCTATAAATAGCGAGTTAATGATTTAAAATAATTAAAGTTCAAGAGCTATAAATTGCCTAATTTGTTAATTTACGCTTTTCGCGTACCATTGTCAAGGTAAAATAATTAAGTTATGGGATTGAAATTAAGTCTAATTAGACGAGGTACAAACAATGAAATAATTATAAATCATTATAATAATTATTAATATTAACTTCCATGCAATCAAGGACTTTAAATGTTCACTATACAATTTTAAAAATACTTTTATTTTAGATTGGTTTCATACATATAATCTCTTTTTTTTTCAACAAATATTCTTCACTTTATCAACTTTACTGTCTTCATTTGCTCATTTAAATTGTTATTTAGCTATGACTAATGTTCTTCTATGTAATTATTCTAGCCTATATTATCTCACCTTATTAAGTATTTTTCATTGCTGGCCTGTTATAGGTCTTGCAGTTGTTGGCCAGCACTAAAATAAGGGAAATTGAAAGAAATTATTATTACTATTATTAATATTATTACAAAACCAAGCAAATCCTAATAGAACAAGGTTCTCACCCGCCTCGATGGCGTAGCTAGCTAACGCGCTAGATTCTTGTTGAGCTAGACTGCCAAGGACGGGGAGATCAAGGTCCGAATCTCACTCGGGTGAACTGGGGGTGTTTTTCCTAAATGGTTTTCCACCCTCCCTCCACGAAAATGTGGGTTAACTTCCTCTATATTCAACCTTCCCAATTTCTAACTTATTAGCGTAATTAGTACTTAAGAGTATAGCCCGAACGATTAGGAAAACGTAGTGCCAAATAAAAAAGAGTTCTCCTAGAACTAAAGATGATCTCTAAGCTCTTGGCCAAGGTGAGAAGATGGGAAAAAAACATTTTAAAAAAATCGACGAGGTTTACCCCAAAAAGAAACGCCCAATTTTATTTTGGCCCTAATATTCCACCGCCAAACTTTTACGCGTGATTACAAACCCCCGTTTAAACTTTCATGAAGGATCTGATGACACATCTCCAGACCGGTGAGGAATGGCCCCAACCGAAACTGCAGCTTCCCATGAATCACAGATTAGTTCACGAGGAAATTTAGCCCTCCATCAACGTTTCTGATACTCATAGAAGCGCGGTAATTGGAAGCGTGAAGACAACAACCGACCAAGTGCAACGTTTTATGAGATTAAAACATTTTGTAGCAGTAAATCACATTATAATTTTTGTTGGTAAGTATTCCTGGCGATCTTTTTTTTTTAAATAGGATATGTATTTTAATACTACACAATATCTTAGCAGAGGTGGACTAACCATCAATCTCACGCTATTTTTTTTTTGACGGTGACTGGGAAATCAGGGTTTGAATCCCGGCTAAATGTACCGAGGGTGTTTTTCGATGAATAACTTCCCACTCTCTTTTGTCTCCAAGAAAAAGCCGGGTAAGCCTAAATTAATTCTCTAAATTCTACCTCCCCTCCCCTCCCCACCCTACAGCTTAATTTAAAAGAGTAGTACCTGGATGGGTAGTAGGATGCAGTGCCCAAAAATATATTTATACTCAGGTCAATATAATGGTCAATAAATTATTTTTTTTAAATTCCATTTGGAGAATATTAAAAAAAAATTAATATTGTTTCAGTTTCCATTATTTAGAAAAAAAAAATTTTTCTAAAAGTAAAATCATATCTTTAGAGAAAATATTTTATTTGCTCAAAATTTTTGACTTCCGGATAGTAAGGGTTCTTGATGTTTGTGCACCCGAACTTAAAAAAGTGGGTCTTGCCATTTTGTTGGTCCCTCCGTATGCATGTTTGTAACAAGAACTGCAACCGAAACAATTTTACGGATTTCATTTCAACTTGATACTCAAATATTATATGATCATAGATCAAGGGAAAATCGTGGTTTTGATTCTAGTTCTAAATTTAAAGATGATTAGTTTACTAATAGCTGATTTTGGAGAATTATACTTTTTTTTAAACTACTCACGATTTGGTTCTTATCTTTTACCAGGGAGTTTTTTTACATTATATTTAGCACTATAGAATTTTTTTTTGTATGAAAATTGAGCTCAGGGTAGTTTGCAGATGACTGATTTTTTAAATCTAAATAATAAACTCAATTTCTATTATTTATTGACTTCTTTCTTCTTAGTAGAGCCTAGAATATATTTAGTTTTTGCTAAAACTTTATATTTAAATTGTTTATTTATGTGTGTTCTAAAGTATAAAAAGATATATTATGAAAACGTATATACGATATGATCGCTACGTTTAAACAGATAGTCAGTTAACAGCTTGATCCAAGGACCAGGTGTGTGAAGGGTGCTTTAAGAGGAACTAAACTCGCGTAGTGTTGAAGGAAGTCAGGGGTAAAATACCTCTCATTGTTTCCAGCCGGTTCCCGTCGACAGCGATCGAATGTAATGCGATTCTGTCGTACTAGACCACTCAGTTACCACTGCTAGTCTTCTCTATAAGGTCGATAATAGGCTACCCATTCATAAATTATCGACAATTAAACAAAAATGCAGCTTTATTTGGCAGAATAAAATCATAGTGGAAGTTTATAAGTACATTGTGTTTATTTTGATTTGCAAAATCAAGGCTATCTAAAGCAAATTAATGTCCACTTTAATTATTAGCTATTGCAAGTCGCGATTAAAAGGTTCGAGTCTCAGCTGAGTGTTTTGGAGTTGGGTTTTTCATTGTGGTCTTCTCATCATCAATTCATTCGAATGTGGGTGCACTTTCTTTAAGTTATCTTTTTTATATCTACTACTTATACCAAGCCGTTTTTAACCTCAGTGTTGCCAGCATCATTATTCGAATGGTATAAGGCGTCACTATTACAATAAACTGGACTGCCGAAGATGGGATGGTCGGGGTTTGAATCGCAATCAGGAGTATTGAGCGTTATGTTTCCTAATCTGTCTTCCATTCTCCCTCCAAGAAAATGTGGGTAAAATTCCTTTAATTCAATCTTCATCACCCTTAGGCCATTAGAGTAATTAGTACAAATGCGTGTAGCCGGAACGGGTAGTAAGGCGTGGTAATAAAAAATACATGGTATTTGATATAAAAACTGTCCAATCAGTGGGAGCGCGAAGCACACTATAGGCTCATTTAGTCTGGTTTGTATATGACTAAGATACATGTGTTCAGACACCTCCAAGTGTAACGAGCTTTTTTCTAAATTTTCCCCAACTCTCCAAGAAAATAAAGTTACATTTCCTCAAAATTATACTCTACTTATCTCTACCCCATTAACTTAGTTAATATGAGTATAGCCTGGAAAGAGTAAAAATTGGTGGTGTAGAAAACATATACCGACAGTAATATTACGAGTAAAATTACCCCCAGTTTATCAGTCTGCCCACGCGTACTATTCATACGGTACTTCTGTAGTTCTTCAACCTAGGTATATTCTATCCGTGATAGGGCTGTCACTGTGATTTATGTCGATAGACGACTAAACATCGTTCATTGAGATGGATCATTTAACACAATTTTTTTTCTCTCAATATTCTCAGGTGCGTTCACATTATTACAGTAAAAAGTAATCACTGCAAAACAATGATAACATTAAAATAAACTTTTTATACAGTAACGTTGTAAATCTTATATTTATACTATCAGATAATACAATTAGAACCATTATGTTTATGGAATACACTTGTAGAAATGTTATAATCAGTCATATTATAATCAACCATTAAATCGGCATGATATGAATACTTTTTTTCTTTATTATTATTTTTTGCACCATATCCTTCCACCCATATGGGATATTAGCATTTAATAACACACGTAAGGGATGTGAAAAAATAGTCCCAGTTTCACAGGAGGAGCCTTTTAGAAAATACAAACTTTTTTTTCAGTCAAATAATGGTTTATTAGTATAGCCTACTATCAGTGTTATTTTATATGTAATGTAATTTATTGATAATATCTAACAAAAGTGACATGTGCAGATTGACAAATTAAGGTAAGCACGGACCGCACCTTTTAGGGGGGGCGGGGGGTGCGCCCATTATCCGCACGGACGGAGACTCAGTTTGTTCAGCTGCTCTCGAGCCAGAAGATGAACTTCTCGTTTGCGTGCTCAAGGAAGTATTGTTTGCATTTCTGTTATTGTTGGATTTGTTTCATGTTTATAATTGTGCTTTTGTGAGGTATATTTCACCGTATTATTTAAATATGGAAAGCGAGAAAGAATTTGTAGTTATTAGTTGCCTTTTAATTGAAGAGGAGAGAAGAAAATGTAGGAAACGACGATTCTGGGTTCACATCAACAGGAAAATACTTATGTTTGGCGGATACCACACATTATTTCCTGATCTGGTTGAAGATGACGCCAAAGATTCCGGACCGCACTTGATTTTAATTCACTCGCCCGTACTTTCTGTCGAATGGCGGAACGGTGGAGAGTCCGTTGCCGGTGGTACCGACGTAGTGGGCGCATCTTGGTAACAAATAATGCTACGAATTAGTTGTAACTTTCCATTCCGTCCTTGCGGTCCGTGCGGTACTGACCCAGTGGACGCTTACCTTTACAATTGGGTCACGAGTCCCTTCTTGGAATTGTAAACAAGGCATCCTTGTCCAAACTGTTGTCACGTTCCATTTAGGATGGATGTTGATGTTTTCTCAACCTGAACAAAAACAGTTAACGACGTACAGTAAGACATAAAAAAAAAGTTAAGCTAACCTAGCCTAGCATAGCTTACCATAACATAATCCAACCTAATCTAACCTATTGCACCACACGATCATAACCAAAGCAAGCCTAACCTAGTACAAAGTAATATGATTAGTGGGGCCGAATTCGTATTTACCTGCAGGTCTTATATGTTATAAGTCCACTTGGCCAGTGAACGTGGCCCAACTAAGCTATTACGGCTTTGGGACAAGGGGTTCGTTGCCCAACTGTAACGCGCCGCTGCAGATCACATGATTTGACGTATGGATACGTGAAATTAAATTTAGCAACTTTTCTAGCTGTGTAATAAATAAAGCTTTTCCAATGAAAAATGAACTATAGTATTGAGATGAAATGTTACCATATTAGCGTCGTGGGAAATGGGCAAACCAAAGTAGTTTTTTAAATTTAAAATATATGTAGTATCACATTCAGACAAAGATAAGAAACCCATTAAATATAAAGTACAAGCATTTCCATGAGTAGCTTTATATGGTGTATAGTCTTGCGTAAAGTCTGTTCAGCATAGGAATTGTTTTCTTAAAGGCCTTTTTCCCTACCAGAAAGCTATTATATAGTAGGATATTGGTAGGAAAAAAGACCTTTCAGAGAGTAATTCCTACCGTGAATGGAGAATAGACACTTTAACCTTTGCCATTCTCTCTGGTATATTTTAAATCTTTATATCAACTATTGTACATCACATTGTATTTTCCTCTGTGCATCTTAATTGTGTGGTTTTCTTTAGTTAAATTACTATCAATTGCCCGCGGCTTCGCTCTTATTAAACAATACATCAACACAATCTACAACTTCAAATTCTAGGAAAGAATAACACTTATTTGAGAGCCGTAATTTATGTGCGTACTAAAATTCACGAATAAACATGGACTCACCCCTTTTCCCTCCCTCTTTCCAATCGCCATCTTCTGTACCCACAATATCAGCCGCAATGAATTTTCACTGCTTAGAACCGGTTTTTTACAAACTACTTAAAGCAATGAACAATAAGAATTATTATAATAAATAGTCATATATTCTATATAAAAATGAATGTATGTGCATTGTGTGGCTAAAATTAGTTTAGATAATATTTTTACAACAAATTGATCCTCCTTTAAATAGAGTTCTTAATACGGTATACTTATTTCCAATTGAAAATATAACTAAAAAACAATTAATGGTTGAAACATATTCCTTTATTTAGTAAATTGTAAATTTATTGGCTTGTAAGTTGATAGACCTTCTTAATTTTCACACCCTAATTTACCTAGTTTAAAACCAAACGCTTTACTTAATTAATTTGTCATTAATGACACCAAAATTCTAAAACACATATATTTGTTTAAAAAATAAATACAATACTGAAATATGTATAAGTTTACCAATTTTAAGTAGAAACTTTTTAAAAAGTATCCTAAAAACAATTTATCATTGGTAGGAGTTAGCATATTTCAAAAATTTAATCTGACGAATGAAATGTGTATAATTTTTTTTTTGTTATCGAGTAATTGACATTTAACGTTTAATAACTTGATAGCTTCTCTTCATTTATGACCTATAGGCCCATTACATAAGCCCTCAGTAATAACAACCCACATGACAAATAAACAAACGACAAAATCGGAAATAAATGAACTGATAGCCTTCCTCCAATCATAACCATTCTTCACACGTCAATAATTAACTCCGCCAGTGGGGGAGGGGGTGACAAACATACGACGCTACGGAACAACTACCATAGGTACATAAGGTTCTTGGTAACGTGTTAAATTACGTGGAAGTGACCCTTAAAAACTCAGAGACAATTTTTTTTTTTCCTACCCCTCTTTCTACTACGGGGTGTTGGGTTATATGGAGCATGTGGCGTTGCAGGTCCCACACGTCAACCTATAACCCTTGTAAATCCACGTGGATTAGGCTTTTAGGGGTTCAGAGGGGGGCACAGTTGGGCCCACCATAGGGAGAGGGTGGTTAAAAGGGGAATGTGGAAAAATTCAAACCGACCTCTCCCTCCCTTGGTGTAGCCAATGAGGGATGCTGTTTGCAGGTGGAAAGCTTGGTAACAGTTTGTGTGTCCAGTATGGGAACCAGTGTGTGGGGAAATACGTTCCGTATGTGTTTGTGTGTGTGTGTGTGTTTGTGCGCGGACGTATACATATATCAAGCTACGTGCAAGCACTAGGATTTACGTGGGTCATATATCTTTCTCTCTAAGTATCCAGAAATGCGTTAAAGCGACATCCCTCATACTTTGATCCTAACGTTGGATCCACCTAATATTTCTTTTTGGAGCCAGTTTAACACATATAAAAAAATATTTGGGAAAAAGGGGGATGAAAGGTGAGAGGATAAAGATCGGGGAAACAAACAAACACGTCTTTCTATAAGCTAACTCATAATTGTGTCTATTCACTTCCTTATTTAAAATCATTTTTTTTTTCCTACCCCTCTTTCTACTACGGGGTGTTGGGTTATATGGAGCATGTGGCGTTGCAGGTCCCACACGTCAACCTATAACCCTTGTAAATCCACGTGGATTAGGCTTTTAGGGGTTCAGAGGGGGGCACAGTTGGGCCCACCATAGGGAGAGGGTGGTTAAAAGGGGAATGTGGAAAAATTCAAACCGACCTCTCCCTCCCTTGGTGTAGCCAATGAGGGATGCTGTTTGCAGGTGGAAAGCTTGGTAACAGTTTGTGTGTCCAGTATGGGAACCAGTGTGTGGGGAAATACGTTCCGTATGTGTTTGTGTGTGTGTGTGTGTTTGTGCGCGGACGTATACATATATCAAGCTACGTGCAAGCACTAGGATTTACGTGGGTCATATATCTTTCTCTCTAAGTATCCAGAAATGCGTTAAAGCGACATCCCTCATACTTTGATCCTAACGTTGGATCCACCTAATATTTCTTTTTGGAGCCAGTTTAACACATATAAAAAAATATTTGGGAAAAAGGGGGATGAAAGGTGAGAGGATAAAGATCGGGGAAACAAACAAACACGTCTTTCTATAAGCTAACTCATAATTGTGTCTATTCACTTCCTTATTTAAAATCTTGAGCCATTCGAACCAACGTAAACATATCGTATACCTATAATAAGTTTAAATATCAAATAAATGAAATATTTTACTTATTAATTTGTTTTAGTGTTATTTAAAATAATAAGAGATTAATTATTTCATAACGTATAGTAAGAATTCAAGTTAAAAACTGTTTTATTTTTCACTGCATCCATAATACAAGCATTTAATTACATTATGAGAGAAAAGACCAGGAACGTAGAATTTAGAGGAAATGTAGGCCTACACAGAATTTCGTTGAAGAAGAGTGAGTAAACTCTTTAGGAAGGATCACACTCATGACACCCAACCGAGATTTGAACCCTAAACTCTTCACTAGTGGCATAACAGACTTCATGAGTTTAACGTTTTGTCCATGTAAATAATAAAAGTAAATTTAAATATTAATATTGCATTGGTATCCCTGATTGATGTATTTGCTGAGATTATCGTAATATTTTCAAAATAAAACCAGATATTAAAAGTTTTTTGTTTATGAATTTTTAGAAAAATCTTATACTTTAAAGTTATAATTAAGAGTAAACATCGAGATGGACGTGGACATGCTAATTGTTTTTAAACTTTTTTTATTACCATCACGCCTTATTACCTGTTCAGGTTATGCACCTATGTACTAATTGCGCTTATCAGTTAGGGACGAGGAAGGTTGGATTTAGAGGAAGTGTACCTGCATTTGTATGGAGGTAAAATGGAAAATCATTTTGGAAAAACCCCTCTAAGTACACCAGACAGGGATCCAACCCCAATCTCCTCGTCATCGGCAGTCTTAGTCCAACACGAGAGTTACGACTTAAACCATGCGGCCACCGAAGCAGGTTACACCTGTAACTATATTGCTATATGAATATGAACGTATCATAATATGTCTTAGTTTCATGAACATTCTTACCATCCAAATATAATCTATTCTAAAATGTATTTTTGTTTATAATTTTTCCTTGTGCCATTTTGGAACTTTGTAATTTTTTTTTCAACCACACTAGAGATTAAGTTTTAGATTACTATTTTTATGTACAATCAATTATTAAACAAGTTTATCTAACAATAGGATCTGCATTAGTAAAGATACTTGAGGTTTGGTTAAGTAATGAACAGTAAATATATATTTTTAGGTCTATTGACAATTAAATATGAAGGGTACAAGGTAAAAAAGAGGAGAGAGTCCAACTTTAACTCAAATTAAGTTATTCCTGCCATCTGTTAGACAATCACTAAACCATTCTAATGCACCTTAGATTATGGTTAAAATATATATATTTGTCATATTTAAATTAATTTAAAAAAATGTATTTGTCGGGGTTCCTATGGGGTTTGAGATCTAAAAGTTGTCCTAGAAAATGTGTTTAATGTGACGTCCCCCCTTTTATTCCTGTAACCTTCATATTTTATTACACAATTTTATCAAGAATATAATAATAAGAAGCTATAAATTGTGATTCATTTATTTCAAGTCAATACAGTTCACGAGTTATAATGTGTCAAAATTACTATTTTATGATTTTTACGTACCATTGTTAAGAAAAAGTAATTAATGAATGGGGCTAGAATTTAGTATAACTAGACATACATACGAGGTGTAAACAATTAAATATTAATAATATGTATTCCATTTTAGTTTAAAAAATTTAAAGAAGCTAAATATTATTAATATTTATTTTATTTGTACACCAAGTTCATAATGGGTTATTGATGTGTATTTAGAACCAATAAAATAAACAAAAACATAAATTTAAAATTTTTCGAATTTTTATTGAAATAAATTACATCCACACACATATACAATTTATTAACACTCTCTTTTCGTATAAAGAATAAAAAAATGGTATACTTTTTTTTATTTTGAGCAACATTTAAACAAAACAATGTAAGAAACTCAACAAAATATTTAAATAAAAATATTTAAAATTAAAAAAAGTTTAAAAAAATTAGGTACAAAAGTAAGAAATCTTGAATACAACAATTTGAAGACGTCACAGTCCCAATTACGTATACTACTGAATGAGTATGGTGGCAGGCAAAATATTAGTTTACACTGTACATTCGAACAATTCCATAGCAAGTGCTACGACTCTAAAACCTAAATTATTACGTTTCATTAGTTACAAAATAAATGTAGTTCAACTTTTAATTAGCTATTGAGTAATTTGGCGTTTGCCTGGACTAATATATTTTACGTATATCATGTATTCAGATGACATCTATAATCAAAACGTAAATTGGCCCCCTAATATCGTCGTGCGATAGGAACTTCAAAAATCTAACCCGTCGAGAAGTTATTCTATTATTTTGTGTGTCGCTATATCATTAATGTGGTTGTAAACTTTTTTTGTAGTCAGCTATTTATGAATGCCTCGCTTGAATGATCTATTTTTATTATTAAATATGCGAGGCAAAGTATTTTAAACTTCACTCATCTTGGCTATAAATTTATATTTTATTAACACATCAGATGATCGGTGCATATCATATAAGAGAAAATTGTTAGCTGCAATTAATAAGCCTTCATTTTCTATTGAAAAAAATAAAAAAAATTACGATTTTGGTTGAGGGTAAACATAACAAATAAATGGTTTGGATTAAGAATAAATATTTTAATCCACAAATTTAAAATATAGCATAAATTTTTAAATGAGAAAAATTTATAGATATTATCAACAAGTTATCGTTTATAAATCTAACAAATATAATCTATTAATAAACACTGTAAGCTGTTCATGTTTAAAAAACGATGTGCCATTTAGTATTTATTCACAGGCTATGTTTTAGTATTAGTGACCTAGATTAGGTAATTGCTAGTGTACTTGAATATGACCCGGGAATATTGAGTCTAAACCCTTATCCGATAGGTTGGGAATGATAACGTTTTAATTTTTTACTATCTTATTTTACAAATAAATATCAACTCAACATGTTTTAAATACATCATTCTATAAGTAATACAAGGGTGTCCATTCATTATTCACCCTATTATAATGCTTAAAAAAACCTAATAACACACAATCCAATAATTTTTTTTTATTTCGCAAATCACTTTAAGATAGCTTCTAAAATAGCGATTTTTTAAATAATGATTGAATAATTTATGGACATCTTTTGTAATTTAATTCACTGATGTGTGTACATTTAAAATTCTAGCATTTATAATATGAGAATAAGAAAAAGCTCTTGAAAATTTTCAAATCTTTACTTTTTTTTAACAACCTTTCATCTATGAATTTACTTTCAATATATTAATTTGAATTTACTTTGCATACAAGATTTAATTTGATTAACCTTGTAGCATTATTGATTTTTAAATCAGAAAATATTGTCAACGTAATAGAGGGGCCAATAATTTACGGTTGGATGTATGAGATACTCCTGAATTTAGTACCAAATGTAAGTACATAAGCTCATTATAAAGTTAATGAACAGTTACAATTCATTTCTTGCAATATCTATTGTCTTTAAATAACATAAAAATAGGGTTTTTATTTATCGCAATGTCAAACGTTAATTAATTTATTTGACCACAAAGATTTCTACATTGGTATTACTTGTAAATGTAATAATAATTGTACTATAAGAAACTATTTACAAAATTCAATATTTTTTATAGTTTTTTCAACATTGGAACACTTAGTACAACACATAAAATCACTTGCTAGTGTCTGACAAAAAATCATCAACAAACACATAGTCACACAAAATTAAATCACATATTTATGTTGTACTTGTACACACAAATTAATTTTACTTTGTAGCTGAACTTGCACACAAAATTGTTTTTACTTTAAAAATATTTTTAAAAAAAATTATTTTGGATTTAAAAAGATGAAACACTCACCAAACCATTACCAGAATTTTCTCAACTAGTCATGTTCATGCATGCATTAATATGAGGTTCAAAATATAATATGTAGAATCTTAGAATTGGATGGCACTCATATTACTTTTTCATATATACTTAATGAATTCACAATTTTGTTTATAGTTTATTATTAAGATTCTAAGGTTTAAAAATTTGTTCAAGGAGGGAAGAACAAAAACATATTAGGGCTATAAATCGGTATTTATCATAACTCAAAGGGG
>CABFWB010000053.1:427701-440983 GCA_902151455.1 Timema bartmani
CCCCCCTGACTACGGCCTTGCCACGAGCCATCTTGACAAGTAGTGGCGACAGGTGGGTGGTCCGTCGCAGAGCGATAGTGAACGGTTAAGAGAGGGGTGTGTGTGTGTGTGTGTGTGTGTGTGTGTGTGTGTGTGTGTGTGTGTGTGTGTGTGTGCATGGTGGCTTCAGTACGTTCAGACGTAGTGATATATCACTAGGTATTACCATAATTACGTGTAGTGAAGTATCGCCTCGTACTGTGTGTGTGTGTGTGTGTGTATATGTGTGTGTGTGGGAAAGTGGCGCGCAAAATATTGTCTACTCTCGTGCGATCGCATCTATACTTTAATAGGTGTTAGAACAACCCCTTCCATTAAGGGCAACCACTTACCTATTGTATGTTGTAAACCTTAATTCAAATGGATGAACCCAATGATCATCTTAAATATTAAAGAGAGTAAAAAAGTTCTATTAAATTACGTATTATCATTAATATATCTTATTTGGGAATTATATTCGCTATCAATTTGGTCGTAGTTGAGGGTTTTAGGTCTTGATAAGATAAACGGATGGTGTTGAGGAAAGGGGAATAAAATATATAGTTTATAATGAGGTTTGGTCATCTCTTGGGTATATTTTCTCTTTCTCTCCGTTCCTTTATGTTACAAAATGTAACGTAATTCACGTGTACATATAAATATATATATATATATAGAGAGAGAGAGAGAGAGAGAGAGAGAGAGAGTGAGAGAGAGAGTTCGAGAGAGGGAGAGAGAGAGAGAAATTTAAATATATATATATTTAAATAATGAGTTATACTGGACAATGAGTCTGTCAACTTTGCTCTCTCATTTCATATTTGATCTTAATTATTATTAGGCCCTCCATAGAGAAATTAAGAAAGTTTCTGCTATATGGAGTTTATTGTTAAATTTACTATCTATAAATTATATGAGAATAAGTTTAAATCGATTCTGAAAAAGATTAAAACTCTGAAAACTATGCTTTATTGTTTTAAGCACGTTTTAGTGTTGTGACTAGAAAATTCCGCCTTTACATTCAGGAAGCTCCACTAATAAGAGTAATGACATCTAAAATACTCCATTTATGATCAATTATTATTACAATTATTACGAACTGTTGAAAATTTATAATCATATTAAAAAAAACTGAAATAATTGAATTGCGATAAGATTGGAGCTAGCTAAATATTGAAATGTAATATATTTTTTTAATGTGCGAAAAAAAAATTCATGCGATTTTAATGTATAAAGTTATAAAATTAAGCCTTATATAATATTTTATCAAACATAAAGCAATAAAAGAAAATTGTTCGGCTCCGAGAATATTTTATATATTTTATATATATATATATATATATATTTTATATCTCCGAATTGAAAAAGTGGACTTCACGCACCCCTCAACAGCCTTAATATTCAACAATACTAGTTTGAGAAAGTTTTTTTTTAACCACTACCCTACTTTTAACAACAGGGCTGTAAACGTTTTTATTTAAGGAAGGAGTACTGATTATGCGAGAAAATTCCATTGTCAAAACAATTTTGGTCAAAAGAAATCAAATACTGCTCCAGTAAAAACATAATTTAATTTTTTTTCACATGGTAACCTCAATCAATTCTTGAATATTTGTCAAGACTTGTGTCCTGGAATTTAATCACAAACTTTTTCTTTTCATCTATAAAGTTTGTCATATAATGCCGCAAAGCCCATGACAATATTAAACAAATTTTTATACAACCATATAAAGAAAATTAAAATCTTATGATTTATTTTGGCCAAAAAATGTTTTGCTATAAAAACTGATAAAACGGTGACTTTATTTTATGTCCCCTTAACTTGGGATGAAGATGATAGTGGAGAGGAAATTACACCGCCTCATTGTTGAGAGGAGAAGATAAAACCAAAATGTAGACACCTGGGATTCGAAGCTAGTCTCCAACTCCTTTTACCGCTCGTCCTCCAATGGGGTAGAGTGGAGTGGGGTGGGGGGTAAGAAAAGATAGAAATTAATTATGAAGAAAAGAGCTATGCACACATTTCAGTTCTTTTGAGAAAATGATGAATATAAGTAAATGCTCGACTATGGAATTAAATGTATCGTACATGATAACATTAATTATAATCAGTTAAAGTTTGACTATCATAAAATCATTTGGGAACAGATACATTTAATAATTGTTGACTGTACCCACTGTGCTAATAAAATCTTAAAATTCTCAAGTTGTAGCATTGAATCTGTTGGAAACAATCGAGTTTGAGACCTAGTCAAAACGTCGTTAGTAGAATAAGCTTAGTCGCAAAATATTTACTGTCTGTGAGCTAATTAAGAAATGTATATAATGAGGCTGGAGCCTACATATTAAGATGGTCTAGACTTAATTGGCAGTATGCTAAGAATTCCTGGGTTTTTTTTAGATTAGTTAAGACAAGTATATAGTCAGATGACCATGGTAAGAAAGTTTTAAAATAATACATATATAAAAAAATTGCACTGGAGGTCACTTATTTGACTATATCTTTCAAAATTTACAGCAGAATAAATCATAGCCTACCTTAATTAACATTGAAGTATTTACAGTAAAATTATTGACTATGTTTCTTCCAATGGAGATATAACTATAACTATAAGTGATATTTTAATGAAAAGAAAAACATTCTATGAAATATCTTAAGGTATTTTAATTGAATTTTTTCTACCATGTACTGTAACACGTTGCACGTTGCAATAAATGCTATTCGAGTTGGCTACTTCTTGACAACACAAGGTCTAGTACTTACTACTAGATAATTCTACAAAAAGAAAAAATTACAATAATTTCAAGACGTGACTATGAACGAGAGAGAAAAGGCTTAATCAATTTTGCTGGGCAAGGTATTTTTACATGACCTACAAATTTTTATGGGTAAGGTATTTTCACGTACCTTTCAGGGTTCTTTTACATGTCACAATAAACATATTATTATGTATGCATATAGCCCTAACGGGTAATAAGACACTCTACTAAAAGAACCAGCAATATAGCTTTTAATTAATTTGTCCCACTAGTTTGGGAAATGTAGTGTAAATTCAAAACCTACAAACCACTTGTAGTGTACGAGTTGGAACAGCGGTTAAAGTTGAACAAACTTTTGTAGTTGAGTGTCCATCTCGCGGTGAATATTTATAAACGCATGCAGAATCTCGCCCACCCAGGATTCATCTGCCTTCATACGTAATGTAGCTCCCTGCTCGCCCCAAAACTAATGGGCCCAAATATAAATATTTGGGGTTTCACCCTTTCCCTCCACACTTTTCACGTAAAATAGGAGATTCGAGGGATTAGTTGCTGTGAAAAAAAACGCCTTATCAAGCAGCGTTGTATTAATCAAAATACAAAGCGGTACAGGATTTATGCGAACAAAAAAGGAAGCGAAAAAGGTTGTATTTGCAAATTATCTGTTTATACAATTTTTGATACTGTTTATTTCCATGAATGTGTGGTTTGTGTGGTCAACCAAATTTCTGGGTTCAATTCTGAGTGGTGTCGAAAAAAAAAATTCCAATGTATTCGTCCTGCTACGCCATTAAAAATATATCGGTTCTAAGAATGTGTAAAAATAGCCTGTTTAAAATAAACGTATATAAAAATATAATTTTCGTTATCACAAGACTTTCTAAAACCTTAAGTTCATGAGAAAGAAGAAAAAGAAAAACCCAATTGAAATCATATTATTTCTAAAAAAAAAAGTTTAACTTAAAACAATTTGCTTGACCATTCAACATTTTACCTTTCGATTTCACAAGCCATGACCACACTAAACTAAATTACTTGGGACTAAACATAAGCCACGCGATCAGTGTTAATTGATTTTAAAACCAATTTACGAGATCCAATACCATTATAACTGATTTGTGAGCTAATTAATGGGGGTTACGGTATAATGTGTTTTATGCATTTAATGTATTTTACATAATAAATTTGTGTTCATTTACAATTTAAATACTGTTTCTCAATGATTCAACTAATTAATAGCGATCTATTTTTACACAATTTTTTTATCTTAGGTGAGATTTGTAAAAAAAAGTACACATATTAATTTAAAAAAGATAGTCTACAATTTTTATTGAAATGATGGGTTAATAAAGGTGTGTAGATTCATCAAAATAAACTTATCAACATATGTATTTTAAGAAATCTAATATTTTTACTTTACTAAAAATAAGCTATAATCTTTTTGAATTATGTAAAAAAGAGATAATCAGTTTACTTAGCAAATATTAATTTGAGGATGCAGTGTATTAATATCAAAACAGTATATATTTTTTCATTTGCTTTACAATTTACATAAATGTATTTTAATTTTGTGATATAGTAAAAAAAAAATCACTCTACCGCTTGAAGCAGAACAAATGTGACCTATGTGCATACGTCATTATGCTTGCCATAAATCTAACTCACACTTTGTTCACACCGAATTCTAGATATTCGTTGACAAATACATAGAAAAAAAAATTAACGATGTTTGCAGACTGTTAATTTCCACAACATTAATTTCCATTAGTGTACATTATTTCATTGTCACGTAGTTGAAAATATGCTACTTTTACCACAAATTCGTAGCAATAAAAATTCTTCATCCAATCCACAAATTAGTTTAGATTTTTTATTGTATAAATATTTTAATTAAATGTATTTTATTTCATCAAAGTGTTTAATACCCTATACTTGATCAATACTTCTAGAGTTAAATTCATTTTCATGTAAAATATATACTTTATTTTAGTATACAAATATATAACTTAATTTAAAGCTTTGAAAACATCACAACGATAGTTCAACAATTTTATTTTTTGGTTGAAGGAATTTGTATTCAAAATTTACCACACAAAAAATTTACCACACTCACGTCGCTATACCCCTTTTATAACACTTTTTTTAAGTCAACTGGTCATACAGATGATGGAATGTCATTCGTTTCACACCCCACAATCTCCATTCATGATAGCTGCCACACACACACACACACTCACAATGTAGATTAGATCATATATCAAACCAGCCACATACGTCCCCGATTCATATTATAAAACCTATACATTACATTTCATATGTAAAATGGTACCAGAAGTGGGATGGAGATTTCGAATAAAAAAGAGAGTAAATAAAGATATTTTTTCATTGAATGATAAAAACTGTTAGCAAAATCATGCTATAACAGAAGTACTGCCATTTATTTTTAAAAAAATTTGCTACTATTTGTGTTCAGTGTGTGTTTGTGTTGATATGGGGAGAGATCTATTTGTACATTTGTAACCACAAAATGTGTGGCAGTACCGACTTGACTGCTAATGAACTACCTAAAAACGAACGAAGAGGGCCTATCTCGCATGAACATACCAACCGATGCTATTCATTTTCTCACTTGTCCGCGCGCTGTGATTTTCTTGTTTCATATCAGCAGTAAAGACCCTCGTGGAAGTAAACGAGCCTATGTCCATTTTGGGATTGAAAAAAAAAAAAATAGTACCAAGAAAATTAAACACACCTTTGTCAAAGTTTGAAATTTTTAGAGTCAAGGTTTTAACACAATTTATACTAGGCCTATACCTTGCTATCCCATTATTATTTTCAAATTAATTGTACTTTGAGTGAATATCATTAATATATCCTTAAGGCGTAATAAAAAAATCTATAAATATTAAATACAAATAAATCAATATTTATTCCCCATATCAAATTTGAACTTTTAATAAATGTGGTTTTAATACCAAAATAGTAGTTCATAATATTTCAATAATTTTACTGCGTGGGAAGGTAAATATTGAATTATAAGTTAAATTATTAATATCAAAAAAATATCAAATTATTAAAGATAACAATTTTAATTTATTTCAATATATTCAAAATGTTTTTAGTTAAAACAAAATAAATTGTTTATTTAATGCAAGCTATAAAAAGTATAGCAAGGCTGTGTGCACAGCGGTTTATTTGAATACTATTTAAATTCTGGTAGAACGGTGTATTGTGTTTCTAAAAGGATAACCTCAACAGGAAGTTGGAACCTAAGCCTTCGAATAGATCTCAAGCTATATAAAATAAAGATAATCTTGTTTACTATACTCTATCACATGGGTAAAATAAAGACATTCGTTGAAATGAGTAAGATTAAGGACAGCTCAGCTGTCGACAATTTGTGGGTTATTCAAAAAGTCCAAAGTTTGTAACCTATATTTTCCCAGATTTATTTGTGCAAAAATACAAAACTTTGAAATGTGCTGGAAATTAAGTGTACTTTTTAAAAGTTAGTTACGTATTCAATGTCTGGTAATGAGTATTGATAAACATTTTCGAACATGATATATAATAGAATAATTTCTTTTGTTAAGTATTTTTACTAAGTGTATTTAACGTGAACCTTCTTAACTTCTGAAATCAGCATACGGCTTAAAAATTTCATTTTAAGAGAATAAACGACACAACACCTAGTGCTACAGCTTAACCGAAATCGTTAACTCAGTATGAAGATGCGTTACCAACGAAGCTGTTGATGTAATATTAAATTAAAATATCTATATATTAAGTAAATTGAATCCAAATGGTATCAGAAGTGAAATAGGAATATAAGCGACTGTTGCATTAACACCCCTCAAGTATAAGGCAATCCATTGAAGAGAGTAAGAGCAAGATGATGGGAAATTGAGGGAGGAGGGGAAGTATCGATGCCCAACGTATTCATACACGCACGTGGTAGGTTCCTAATTTAAATATCAGGGTAGCTCACCATCAAGCCAAACATTGCATTATTGTGTGGCGTAAGCGATTCTCTTTCTATTGGGATGTTTTTACTATAGAGTTTTCCACTTGTGCTGACAAACAAGTAAACATATCATTTAAATACTACCCGCATCGGTTTGACGCATGGTCTAACGTGCTACTCTCGCAGTAGACTAGACTGCCGATGACGGGTCCCACTTTCTATAAATATAGCCTTCCCAAATTCTAAAAGAATTATATTTATTAATGGGTTTTAAGATGAGGTGTTAAAAAAAATAGAGAGTAATAGAAAGAAAATGTAGACTAATACATAAACCCGTTTATTTTTTTTAATGTTAGAAATTTCTTAAAATACAAGCAAAGGGGTTTGCTTGTAATTTATAATTTTTGTGTTGAAAGACTGGATTTGGTTGAATTCTCCGCAAATTACTTGCTATAAAGCTTGTTACAGTTGAGATTAGAGTTGATAAGTTGGTTAGTATGCTTATTTTTTTAAATCTGTAAATGGTTGAATTTTAGTTTAGATTAGAACAAATTCCTTTGTTTAAATGCTTGTTTCTATTGCAAGAAAATATATTGAAAATCATTCCTTAAACAAACAGATTTATAAAGCGTAAAATTATTTGGAAACAATACCCCTATTCTTCGTGGTTGACACCCTTTCAAATAAAAAATCAAGAATGTAACAAAACGTAACATTTTAAAATTCCCCAGGTAGGTCTACTTAATCTCTATAAACTTACTGGCTATGTTTGGGTTAAAAGCCCAAAAGACAGTTCATCCATATCTGTGCGTTTATAGTTCGCATACCAGTTGTAGTCCTATTAAGAAACGAATGTTTTTCTCCCTGGAATGTGTGATAAGAGCAGGGGAGATCCCCGCATGTGTGCCCTGATTGTCTAAAGTGACTGAATTGGTGGAAGATTAAATTCATAATTTTGAATAAATAATAATAATAAGTAATATTTGTTTAACATTTCTTAGAAACACCAACTTTTTCATTACATAACATCAAAAAATTTGGTCATTAATAAAAGAACGTTCTTGTAGCTTGATAACTATGAAATCTTCTATACCTAGTAAAAATGAAGATAGCTTATCTCTCAGTGATTTTATACCGCTTTTAACTCGAAGCTACTTTTAATCCGCTAAAATTATATCCAATTGAAAAATAAAACATGGTCACGGGAATTAAACATGAAAATCTTGCGAATGAAATCTACAGTTTCATTTTTAGAAATACAAACATTTTATCGCGTCCAAGATAGATAATATTCTACTATTTTCTAAATATATTTGGTAGATATTGATATAATGTATCAATAAAGTCAGCTGCAGATTACATGATTTGACGTATGAATACATGAAATAATCGCCAACATCTTTTCTGGATGTCTTTGAAGGCTCTACCTATGAATATTATACTCTAGCCCAGTTATTCTATGTACAAACTCATTTCAGTCATCAACAAAGACTGACCTTGACTCAATAATGACTTTTTATAGCTCTGTAGATGAGGCATCAGCGTAAAAGTCAAAAGGTCACGGGCTCAATTCCCGTGTACAAGCATTTTTTTTTTAAATTAATAAAATTATTTGAGCACAAGGCAAAAAAATACACAAATATTTATATTAAACATGATTAATTTATAAACATAATCACTAATCAATTTGATTCGAGACTGACCAAGGTTTAGACAATTAAAATAAGGAAAAAACACACGATTTTCCGAAGAGTAAGAAAGATTATGCTTTAAAAAATCGCTAGTGTAGACTTAAATTGTAATTTATCGATAAAGTATCGTGCTTATGTCCTGATATTTCCTTGAAATGTACTAAATAATGTAACACGTCTCAACACAAAAGCATTACAAAGCTAACATAACCTCAATCTACCATAGAACCAGCTATATCGACATATGGTAATATAATTTGTTCAGCGATAAGACCATGGATGTGACTATCGAGGGACGTGCTATATCCGTGCCTGCCGAGTTGACAAAAGATGCCCCCCCAGCCTTCCTACGCAGTGGACCACCGACGCCTCCAAGAGTGAAGCCAGGACTGACCACCGGGAGAGGCGAGGTGACTATGGTAATCTTAACTTTCGGTGGACGTGGATCCAAGCACGTTCAGCACTCATGTCAACAGACGTGCACTTATTTTTATTACTCGCGCCATCCCATCAGGGGAAGAGAGGGGGGGGAGAAACACACAACAACTTCTCAATAGGCGTGATAAGGGGGCTGGAGGGATGGATGAGTAGCCAGGAAAGGTAACGCAACTACGTAAGAGATATTTGCTATGCAAAGAAGGTTGTCCCTTCGTTGACGCCGTCACCACGCTCAGGAAGGATGACCGGAAGGTTCTACGTTTAGCGGAACGTGTGTATATAATATTTAGATTACTATTATAAATATAGGTCAAGTATCGTCGTTATTTTTTTTTACAAGGGAATAAGCTTGGAGCATCCAACATTGACAAAACGTAATCGGATTCATCTCACAGCCGTCAATAGTTGACAATAACTTTTTAAGAGTGTAATCTGTGAAAAACACGTGATTTATCAATTATGTTCGTGTGGAGTGAGGGGAGTTGAACTGTGATACAGAATTCCAGGAAAAGCAAGATCAGAAATGAAGTAAATAGGAAATAAGTTGGCATTGCTGTTCCGATTGCCAAATTTGTAGTAAAGCGCAGACTTCGGTGGTATGGGCAAGTGATAAGAATTGGATAAGGCTAGAATAGCAAGAAGACATGCCTACTTTGACAGCACATTGAAATGAAAAAAGACTGAGGGGAAGGCCAAGGAAACTATGGATGAAAACTTGGAGATTAAATGTGGAGAATAGATGGTTTCAGTGGTGATATGTGGTAGAACAAAACTTATATTACGACAAAAAGAAATGGATCGTGCTTGTGTACCACACCCATGAAACCGAAGTTGGGAAATGATGATGACTCTGATGATAATGAGGCTGAGAGGGAGAAGGTTCCACCTGTAGTGGCTCGTACGTGGTTCAAGGATAATACTATATAGCTCATTTGAATGCCAACAGCTCTTAGATGCAAGGAGATTGACGATGTGGTGTCAATAGAAGTCTTATAAGATAAGCCTAACAATCCCGATAATAACAACCTTAGGAACAATTCCTCTTAAGGAAAAATACCCATGGTGCCTGGGGAATCGATTCCGGAACCTCTAAACTAGTAGCCAGAAATGCTGACAACTAAGACCAAGAATCCGACCAGGTAGTGAACCGTTGTCACTCGAATGATTTTCACAGTCTCCACCACAATTCCTTCACTCGCAAATCTCAAGGAATTTATCATAACTTTTTTTTTATCTTGATCATGGTTTAAGGGGTTATGAATGTTATGAAATTATTATAAGCTACCAGTTGTACCAATAGCCCATGTTTCACATCAGTAAATTGTAACGCTCCAGGAATTTGTTTTCCTTATTTCCTTATTACATTGCAAGTTTTTAAAGCACTCACTTATACAACCGCACCTGGTTTGACCCACAAGAACCTTATACTATTGTTAAGCATTCAACTACGCACCTAGCTCTGTCAGTGTGGGCGCTTGTTCACTGAAAGATGGCCATTAAAATAATTTCGTGTTTATTAATGGATCAGTTATAATATTAACCAACTTATTATTAATCAAGGACGGGGGTTGGCATATCTGGATTGTCATACAAAGTTTCTTATAAATCAACAAAAGAGGGTATTTAATAAAATCCCCTCTCCCCCAACCCCACCATATTATAATAGTCTGGTTGTATATATTCACTAATTGAAATAACATATTTTTAACTTTTTTTTTCACTATAGTCTATTCAAATTTTTATAGAGAGAAATTTTTAGGTTGAAACATTTTACTGCTTTGTTTTAAGAGATTAATGCTGACAATAGCACCAAAGGTTTAGTATCCTCACCAACTATTAACAATCAGTGAGTCAGCATCCTTGTCAGCTTTTTTCTCAATGAATTTATCAATAATTCCGAGTTTCTCATATAGCATGGAGATGAACTGGTTTTTATTCTTATCGTTCGGTAAGAAATTCTCTTGAGACAAGTTAATGGGATCGACACATCAGACAGTATATCTACCGCATTATATTTCTTTATTGGTAGAAGAAGATCAGTAGATTTTGTACTGTTGAAAGTTAAGCACAATCTTTTTTTTTTTTCGTAGTAAACACGTGAATTGTGAAAATCTTCACTTCTAGCTCTAATCGTAAGCTTTAAATTGCTGGTGAACGGAAACGATTATGAAATCTCACAACAACCATAAAGGTTCTATCTCATACAAATAAATAAATATTCTTGTATTACATAATAATTTTTTGAGCTTAAAACATTAAAATAACAGATGCACTGATTACATATTAGTTGTTAAAATTAAAGAGTACTTGACGTAAACATTGAAATATGGGAGGAAAGCCCCTTTGTTACGTGAATTTATGTGAAAATCGTTAGCTTTTCACGATTTCATTTAGTAAAATTGTTCTTATTACTTTTTTTATAGATAATTTTTATTTGGTATAAAATAAATGCCAGCTATTTTTACCTTAAAATTAATGTTTAGTGATAGATTCGCTAAAACCCTTATTTCGCCTCCATCTTTCAAAGATTTACTCAGATTAATTCCGAATTGGGGCTTTATTTACGCCCTGACGCCTGGCCTATTATAGCTTATGAATAATAATTTTTTTAATGCAAAATAGATACCTATGAGTTTATTGTATGTTTTTAGCCGAGTAATATTTTTTCCCATTAAAGTACATATAAAAATAATATGCTCTACTTCTAGAATTATAAAACACCAATACAGTACTAATACTGGAATCAAATTCAATTAAGTTAGAAATGATAAACTGGAAACGGGAATACGAGTATAACCTAGGAACTTTGTCTCAGTGGTAGAGCATTAGCCCACGGAGCCAAAGCTCTCGCGTTTGATTCCCGTGTCTAGGTTAACATTTTTTTACTTAATTGAACACAAATATAAAAATATTGGGCATTAAAAAATATCTTGAATTCACTCAGTTGAAATTCAACTCAGTTCTTCACAGTTAGGCACAATTAACTTTTCACTCAAGTTGGTAGGTTATAAGAGCACAGGCTAAACCGTAGATTCCGAATTAAGACACAACAGCTCGACTTTTAATGAACATGTCTTTCAGAAGTTTTTATCTCTCTCTTTCATCATACGCGCCTCTACGGTCAACTGAAAGAAACGTAACAACAGTTTCCTGATTAATTAACAACATGTACAGATAGGATCATAAATAAAGACACACTTAGCAGAGAACGTACTGTCAATTATTTATGATACGAAAAATAAATTATGTAAGGTTTTTTTTTGTGTTCTTGTGTTATTTGTTTATTTATTTTCTGATATTTAATGGAGAAAAAAATACTTTACGTGGATACTGTTGTATACGTCATTATTTATGCCTTCATTTGCATACTTAATAGGATAAGGTTTTAATTACTTAAATTGGTATCCACAAATTGTGTATTAGTAAGATGATTTACCCACTTTAATGGCCACACGATCTAAGGCGTCACTATTGCAGTAGACTAGACTGCCGATGACGGCAAGATCAAGGTTCGAATCTCGGTCGGATGTACTGAGAGGGTTTTTTAAAAATTGTTTTCCACTCTCCCTCCAAGCAAATGTTGGTTCACTGTTTCTAAATATAATCTTCCTAATCCCTAAAATCATTAGCCTAGTTAGTAAATAGGCGAGGCGTATAACCCAAATGGTTACTAAGACGCGGTGATCAAAAAAAGTGATTTGATAGAATTTTAATCCATAGACTTCCCAAATAGGATCTTTAAAGGACTTGTGGGATTATTTTATGTATTATTTAAATTTATTATTTTTAATGAACATGTGTGACAGCCTTTATTTAAAATTGTGTAAAATAATAATTTAAATATAGAAAGTGACCCAATAATTTCAAAGAAACCAATTTATTTTAAATATAGTAAAGAGATTTAACGTGATTTTTTTACCATTGGCTACTATCCAGATACCGCTTACAAGCTTAATTAAATTTGAAACGCACCTTAAACATTTAAAACTCAACTTTTGATGATATATTTATTTTGGTCATAGAACAAACCTAAATGAATACTTTGTTATTTTATGGTATCGATCCAGGCTCAATTAAAACTGTATTTGAGTACATTTGACTACTCATTCACGGGATGTAGAATAGTTTTAAAAAGAAACCTTGATACTTGATTTAAAAAAAAACCTCATCTTTTGTACCGTGTATTCGTCTTTTTTTTTCCCCCCTATTTTGTCTTCATTCAAAAGAAACGTGTGTGTCGACACTTCAACAAACAATGATTTAAGTGTAAACACAAAAGAACATGAATTACGTCCTCAAGTCCTATTCCCGCGACACAATAACTTTCTAAAAACTAAATTCATCCCCTAATCGGTGGTGTTGCTTTTCCGCCATGTTGTCCATTATTATTGGTTGTTGTTAAGGGGTTCGG
>CABFWB010000053.1:441080-482636 GCA_902151455.1 Timema bartmani
CTTGTCCAAACTAAAGTTATTTTAGTGATTTGGAGTAAAAATTTAGCTTGAATTTTTTCTTCCCGTTCTAATGCCAAAAGATGATACTTCGATTAAAAAATATTGGGCATGTATTATAAACAAAACATTTTTTTTGTATGCATATAGTCCGTAGTTCAATCACAGCTGAATGAAATTAGATCGGTTCATCCATATGTTATAGATGAAGATTTACTAATTTTATTTACCTCAAACCTCATCATCCTACCCCCATAGATTATATATTAAGCCATTAGGGGTTAGAAAAGTGGTAACAAAGTATACTAAAAAACTGTTACCCAATTGCTCCCCCTCCCTTGACTCACAATCAATTATGAAAATTAGTTTTATTTCTCATTAAAGAGTTTTGGCAAAGAATAAAGAAAATATTTTATAATGTAAGAATCAGACCATATTACTACTTTTCTATGCAACTTAATATTGTAACTCAAGTACCGGTCACAGAAAGCTTCAATATTGGCTAGAGTTTCAGACATTATTTCATTCAGTAGCGTGAATGTCTGTCTGTCTACTGCTCTAGTCTCTGGATCAACTCTAGGTAAGCTTGTAAATGTGTTACATTGAATTGTGATTTGTTTATTTCCACAAAGTGAAAGACTTGTAGTCCAGGGTCTTGATTAAATAAAGGCTTGTTCTAAAATTAACTAAAATTACGTCACCAAAAGAGACAACACTACCGTAAAATGATGGATTAAATAGTAAAACTAAATAGTTATTAAGTACGGTTATAGCCGCATCTAGATATAATATTCTTAAGTTGGAAAAAAAAAATCTGGACACGGGTATTGAAACTTGGACTTTAGGCTTAGAACGCCAAAGCTCATACCACTGAGCTATTTAGGATTCATCCCATAATTACTTCTACAATAATGGAATCTGGAAAAGGAAGGCATAATGTATAAGAAATTTGTCATCATTTTCATAAAGGGAGAGCTGAAAAACATTTGATAAACCACCAAAGCACACCCAGCTGGTATTTGAACACCAACCCAATTGTCCCTGGTAAGCTAGAACTGACGAGACTAACGCCCATCGATGCGGGTCACAAGTCTTAACAACTTAATCTAAGAGCCAAGGATGAATAAGGAATTTTAAAGAAAGCGCACCACCGCAATCTGCCGATATCCAAACCCCCTCCCCCCCCCGACCATTCTACTAACGTCACCCAAGTGCAATGAGGCTATAAAATTACTTGGACAAAGAAAGCGCACCACCGCAATCTGCCGATATCCAAACCCCCTCCCCCCCCGACCATTCTACTAACGTCCACCAAGTGCAATGAGGCTATAAAATTACTTGGACAACTCGGTCCCCCAACAGTGGATTATTTTTCCCTAAATGGAAATAGCTTTCTATTTCAAACCACAAAATATACAGAACCAATAAATGTTGAAGAATAGAAAAATTCCACAAAAATGACCAAAATAGATGGGGGCATGTAAAATGGTAAGGGAATCCAGACACAGATCTACATATCCCTAGCTCATACCTGAAATAATTAAGTATTCATCAATGATTTGTTAAATAAAAAATTATTATTATATGTCATAGGCTACAGTAAGCTATGTGGCTTGAATTATGAAAGGCATTTAAAATTAAAATTAATGGTATGGTGCACCGCACAGACTTTCTTTAATCTTAAAATGGAGACTTTTAATAAAGATTGGTGAAATTTTTTAAACGAAATAATCTACACTGTTACAGAAACAACCAACAAAGAACATACATATATAATATACTCTGTTACAGAAACATTGAAAAAAGATAAGCCTCTTTGTCCAACAAAGAGCATACCAATAAATATCATATTTTTAAGTTTTCCATCTAAAATGTGTATGTTTGCTTATAGCTCAGAAAATGTTGGTTTTATAAAGAATATATTCAAGATTAAAATATTTTTAACTTTAAAAGCACTACAGCTTTTTAATGATAACAGACTTTCTTTAATCTTAAAATGGAGACCTTTAATAAAGATTGGTGAAATTTTTGAAACGAAATAATCTACACTGTTGCAGAAACACCCAACAAAGAACATACATATATAATATACTCTGTTACAGAAACATTGAGAAAAGATAAGCCTCTTTGTCCAACAAAGAGCATACCAATAAATATCATATTTTTAAGTTTTCCATATAAAATGTGTATGTTTGCTTATAGCACAGAAAATGTTGGTTTTATAAAGAATATATTCAAGATTAAAATATTTTTAACTTTAAAAGCACTACAGCTTTTTAATGATAAAGTTATTTCGTATCTCGATTAACTGTGGAGAAATGATGAAAATTGGAAATTTTTGCGTTAGTATAGTATCCTCAAAGTAACAAACCTTAAATTTAGGTATAGATATCTAATTTCAAAAACTATTGACGGAACCTTATGTTAACCCTACATACCAAGTTTTAGTCCAATTGGTAAAATGGTTTTGGATCTAGGCTGGGATACAGACACACAAACTCACAGAAAAACTGACGGCATCGCGAAAACAGCTTTTTGGATTTCAGGGATCATGAAATGTCGACATTTATCAAAGTCTAAAATCTATAGATTGTTTTTGTCGATCATAATATCGCTCTTCGAGGGGTCTAGAGAAAGTAACATTATACCTGGATAGCTCGATACTAGAATATTTTACTGGAGCAATAAGCCAAAGTTTTCAAACTCGATTCCCGTGTCCATTTGTAATTTATTGATTTGTTACAGAGAATATGTATTTTATTACATGCTAACGCTCAGATATTTGAATTCTTGATATTATTTTTTGGATGTTTAATATTGTCGCTACCTTAGGTAGTTAATTTTTTAAGTCATGTTTTATCTCTGTTTTCTTAAATACTATCGTTATTATTAAAAAGATAAAGGGGGTTGAGGACTAAATTGGGTGAGAAAAGGGGAGGTAAACAGAAGCCAATATATCTGGAAATATATAAGCTGCTTGTATGAAAAAGGAGGGAAGAGCAGTGAGTTATATCTTTTACGTGCTAGCTCAGACGTTGAAACGTGTGTAAGAAAGAAATTAGGAAATATATCTACGCGGGTCCCCATATATATCATAGGCGTAGTCTTTCGCGAAACTAGAAAGAAGGAAAGGGGAGAAGGGGAAAAAAATACCCATGGAAAAATTGGTGGACAAAAGATGAAAAAATATATCTGTAGAAAGGAAAGATTAAGTGCACGAAAGAAAAGGTAAGAACAAAAATAGCAACAGAAAAATAAGATTGGTAGGAGGAATGAGTAAGCGAGGAAGAGAGGTTGTGAAGGGCTATGGTAGACAAAAAGTTGTGTTGGTGTCCCTGTTTCAAAGACGAGTGTTTGACCAGGGGCAAATTAACAAAACCAAATTAGTTAAAATGTACTTAAAACGATTTTTTGAAAGTGAGCTACCAAAATAACGTAGTTTTTCGTTATAAATAAATATCAAGTAATTTTTGTTCGGCTCTTTAAGTAGATAATAATATAAACAAATTGTAACACACCTGTCTAAATAATGTCTGCATATTATATTTGTTATTATTTCGTACAAATTTATTCAACTTATAGAGGGATCTCGATCAAAAATGGAACATATACTGGCATCAACAATATCACCACATGGTTAATATTCTGATATATCTGTATCTCCTCATTTTGTGGCCTAGAGTGTCCATATTTTAAAATATCTGCTTATTAGTAAAAGTTGTGCGTGGCAAATGTATTAACAAAAAAAGTCATCAGTTACATCAACAAAATTGTGAGTTTTTTCGTTAGGTCAGGAAATAAAAGTATCTAGATGGAAATACTTGAAAATGAAATAATGTATTAGAGGACATTTAGTCAAAGTTTGCCAAATATATCAGTGATATAAGCAAAATATTAGGTTAATTTCAGTCTCCTATAATTCTCACAAAATTCATATTTAACTACTTTGTTTATGGCCCTCATATTCATCGAAGACAAGACGTCCTATATTTTGAAGAAAATCATTTATATTCGAATTTCATTCAATAACATATATTCACGCATGGTCCAAGGTGCTGCCCCTGCACTAGACTAGACTGCTGAAGACAGATAGATCAGGTTCAATACTGGTTGGGTGCATTGAGGGTGATTTGTTCTAAATGGTTTTTCACTTTCCCTCAACACAAGTAGGTGTGCACTTCCTCTAATTTAAACCTTCATAATCCCTAAAACATTAATATTATTAGTACATAGGCATACAGCCCGAATTGGTAGTAGGACATGGTGCTAAAAATATTGTATTCAAATTCGGAAGGGTCCTAATACTCACCTAGGACATCAATATTTTATTATGATTTTGAATGATGGGCCCAAACGAGATGGCCCACATTTCCGAAAATTGTTGAATAATGTTGGTTGGTGATCAAAAGAGTTATTACAAAAACATAAATTTAAGTTATAAAATTATCAACTTTATAAAGAAAAGTGTAATATTTAGACCAAAGATCGAATTCCAGGCTAGATACACTGGGTGTGAGTTTCTCTAAAGAGTGATTTTTCATACTCTCTCGAGGCGAATACTGGTTTATTTCCTTGTGAACATTAAATCTGTTAAACGTTGGCTCTTAAAACTCTTCTCTAACTTGGCTCATGATGACCCTACTTAAGTAAAACACTAAATAAAGTGCCACGCCGTTTGAATACATTTTGAACAACTTTATATTTAATAAGTTAATTTACCAAATTATTTCACACTCACCCTCCACGAAAATATGGAAAATGTAAGTTCAAACTTACACATCCCCCCATTATTGGTGTGAAAATATAGATAATCCAAACACGTATTTACCACGGCGCACAAAAAACAAGTGTATTGCGTCAACCTGTCCCATTTTACCCTAGATATTCTTTTTTTATAAAATTTAACAAAATAAAATAATAAAAATTAAATTCTTTATCACTACCAAAACTCGTAATTAAGTTAACTCATGTTTTCTTCCAAGGACACTTTTACCAAGGATTAATTGTTACTCGTTTAATTTAATACTATACCTCATATTTTTTTAAATTTAAATTCAAGTTTAGTATAGTAAAACTATTTTTAGATAGCCTCAGAAAAAATTTCATGCTATTAAATTTAATTTGTATGCAAAAAAACTTTCAAAACAATAATCGTATTTATTTGAGGGAATCGTGATTGCGTGCTTAAGCAGAATTTTTTCAAAGTAAGAAAACCTGGGAAAATTTAAAATTCAACTAACGACCATGAGTAAATAGTTTCTTCCACGCAAAATTTCTTGAAATAGAAGATAGATTAAAAGAATCCTGTGAATTTCTCAACGTTGTTTTTTTTTAAATAAAAAGATGTTACATTCTAGCTTAAAATAAAACCATGAACGGTGTTTCTTCAAACATTATTGATAATTAAAATAATAGAGTTTGTCGTAATATATAATTTAGAAGTGATTAAAAAGGGTTTTAAAATAACCTAATTTTTATTTTATCACAATAAAATAAAAATGTATAAGATATCTGTAATTAGATTAATTAAATCAACTAAATTACTTACTTACTGTACGGCATTAGGGATTTGAAAGTTCATTGCCATACTTACAATAATACGTCAACTAACTTGAGCTATTTATATCCAGTGTACCTCATTAAAATATATTTTTCATATAGGCCTATATTCTAATGTTATCCTCCCATCTGCATTTAGGTCTTCCCATTGGGCTTACCAGTAAATACCTTGAACATGGTTCTAAATCCTTCCATTTACGCTGCATGTCCTGCCTGCCGTAATCTGCAAGATTTTATTATCCTAACAATTGCTGGTGATGAATACAGGTTATTAACTCATCATTATGTATTCTCCTCTCCTCTCCATTGTCCTGATTATCAAGAAATCCTTAAAAATCAACTACATTAGTATGATTAATTTTATAGATATATAAAGAATAAGATTTTTTCATAGCTTCTGAATACCCATTTGATTTAAGGAGTTCTTCTTACAAATGTACTTAAAATTAAATTGAAGGTTATTGTGCAACTTACAAATAAGAAGATATCCATCATCCAGTGGAATATTGCATCAAATTATTTGCTATCCACGCACCCCCTTGGGTACAAATAAGGGAAGAATAGTAATTGCGATTTATTTACATGATATAATACTTTCCACTCCTCATCACTTTAAAAGTTAGGGCTACGAAAAGAAACCATAATTTGAATACAAGTGTTATATACAAGTTTATACACTTCCCTACAATGGAACTAAATTACAAAGATGTCCCAAGAGCGTTGAAGTCACTTAAATACTAAGTTGAATAACAGCACATACACAACCTTTACCCGCTAACATTCCCCTTACAAACATTTCCATAAAAACTTTTTATTCGCCCTGGTACCCCTCTCCTGTTTTTTCTCTTCTTTCTTTTCCTTTTGCATAACACAACCCTTCACAAAATACTTCACCCCTTTCAGAACAAATATTTCTAAATTAACCAATGTGGTTAAAGAAAAAAAAATAGGAGGAAAAAATCTAACAACAATTTAGGGTGGGTTTACTCAACACACAGAATTAAGCATGAAGAGGTTTATGGCACTCGGAAAAAGGGTGTAAGAATGCAAGGGGGNGAGGAGAGGCGAAGTGGCCAAGCAAGAGGATGGGAAGTAGTAAAGAAATAGAAAAGAAGAAACAGTGATGAAGCGGAGAAAATGGTTTGTTATGCATTATTTTTCTAATGGGGATGAAGATTGGCTTCAAAGGAGTGCTAATATAATATTACATCACAAGCTGTTTTTCATAGAATAAACATTGGGCTAGAGCCACATCAGCGAAAACCAGCCTATACAAACATTAAATAGAAATAAATTTTGTAAGCTGAATCATTCTATATTACTAAACCCTTTTATTTTTTTAATAGAGCTTTATGCAAATATATCATTCAAATACAAACACTTTCAATATAATCTGCTATTCTTTATATTAAACCAGACGTAATAAATATGTAGTCATTTATATATATAGATATATATAGATATATATAGATATATATAGATATATATATAGATATATATAGATATATATAGATATATATATAAATATATATTTAAAAAATCAAGTTTATATATTTATAACAAAGGGAAAATGTATAACGTAAATAATGTATTAGTTGTTATGGCTTTAAAGTTGATTGCATATATAAAAGAAAGGGAAATGTTGGCATAAATAATATATTAATTGTAATGGCTTTAAACTTGATTTTTTAAGGTGATCTACAAAAAAATATAGTTACTTCTTAGCAAGAGAGTTTTAACTCTTTAGCTCCAACCATTTTATTAGAGAATACGAATATAAGGAATTGAATAAAATATTCCTTTAAAGATGTTTGGAGTTTGAATAAATTTATAACTATCAACACGAATTAGAATTTTGACCAACTTTAGTGTTATATATATATATATATACACACAAACAACGCATTTGGTAATTTAAACTAAAAATATGCCTATATAATGATATACAAACAATTAACATAATGTGATACACTTCAGTGAACATCCTGGGAAAGGATTAGAAAACATTACGAAGAAATATAATCTCCAAAAAAAAGTCACGTGGAATCGAACTTCAGACTCCTGAATGATAGTTGATAACCTAGCAAACACTCGGAGCCTTATAATAATTATAAATAATAAATGTCAATACAAACTAAACGAGTTAATAATGTCAATAACCAAAGAAGGGAGAATTTTTTGATTTTTTACTTTCATTTCGATGCGATTTGATATTCATAAGAGTAGCCCCAGTTTCACGCGATTTTTGAGTGGGATTTTCTCTTCAATCCTCCTTACCCCCTTGTAGTCAACCAATCCCCGCCCCCCACCAACAACCCTTGGTGACTCTGGGAGAGAACAACGAGCTTCATAGACGACAAGTTAACCACACTTCTTGAATGGGTGGGTTGGCAGAACGAACACTTCCAACCCCTACCAACACTTCCCACCCCTAAAGTACTCGACGAGTTCATCCAGTTTTAAGTGAGCATCTTAATTTGAATGTAGAACTATGTGACATCAGGGGATACCAACTTATTCCATTCTTCCCTTTTCTGTCACTTTCCTTCTTGTCTTGTGCGTCTTAAATTCCCTTTTCTACTTTACTTGGCTGTGTAAAATAGTTTTTACAAGGAGTGGTAGATTTTTTAAGATCTTTTTTTTTATAATCTGGCTTCGTGCCCTTGTCTTGGTTCTCTTGTCACGCTCTAAAGTTACTATGACGCTATGAATAGTATTTTAATCCGATTGGTCAGCAAGATCACGTGATGCCACTGGCCCTGTTTAGGAAAAATCACCCTGTCCAATCACCTCTGTTTCAAATCTTGCTCGAGTCAAAGTTGGATCATTCCTGTGGTATGAACAGTTGAGGCACGGAGAATTTGTAGATTAAGTTATAGTCAAGTTAATAACACCCTATTTATAGCTAATTCACCGCCAGGAACCATAATAGTGAAAGTGTGAAAACGGCTAGCGTAGACTTGTTGCGACACATGTATTCGCACAGAACGGAATATTCTGAGAGGCAGCTTTAGTTGGATCAAAGATATGATATGGTTGGTTACCAACGGGAAAGTTAAATCCAGGCAGAACATTTATTCTGAAAACCAGTAGAGCGCACCGCAGTGCGTAGTTTAATGACAGAGAGCCTAGAAAGTCACTAGTAATACTGTATATTTGTGAGAATTTCCAGAAACATTGTGATCCCTTAATTTGAATCAGCACCCCTTTTCCCTGCCATGCATCTTGTCCTTCAGCTTAAGGTGCGGATGTAGGCTATGAGAGAAAATGTCATTGTTTGAGAAGATTTTTATATAGAATTTTTTTTTGTCAAAATAAATCAAAAATTTGAAACATGCATCAAAGGTTCTTTAAGATCGCTCGTTAAGGGTGTCCTAAAATTTAATGACTTCATTTAAGAAGTTTATAATTCAATGCTCTAATGACCATGACATATATTCAACAGCTGTTCATGCTGTGATTTAAATTAAGCTTAAAATTTGGCCAAAAATGTGTTTTATTGTAAAAACAGCAAACATACTTTTTCTCGTTTCCCTACAGCAACACAAGAGTAGGAACAAAGCCACCAACAATTACTATGCAACCAGTTTTGTTTGAATTTCCAATAGGCCTACGTCGGTGGTCTAAATGGTCTAAAGTGTAATTTTGGAAAGAGGTTATCTTTACTATTATTTATTATTATTATTATTATTATTATTATTATTATTATTATTATTATTATTATTATTATTATTATTATTATTAGCACTGCGTCTTACTATCCGTTCGGATTGTACGCACTTACGCTAATGTGTAATGGTAGGGTGATTGTGAGATGAAATGGAGGACCTACAGTATAACGTGGGATCCAAACCACGGTGGAAGCCTGGCATTAAACACAAAGAGGTTGTTCATGGTTAGAATCGAGGTCAGGTGTGTTTTCCCTCAATTGTTTCATAGGCACTCTCTCCATCCACGAAAAGAGGGGTACGTTTCTTAAAGATTCTACCTTTATCATCCCTATACCATCAATGTGGATATAATAACATCCCGGTTGGACAATAAGGGGTGGTGCGAAGAAAAAAAAATACTAAGAATTATTTATTATTATTTAGCACCGCGTCTTACTACCCGTTCGGGTTATACGCTTAAGTACTAATTACGCTAATGAAGTAGGAATTGGGAAGGTTGAATTTAGAGGAGGTGAACCCGCATTTGCGTGGAGGGAGAGTGGAAAACCATTTACCACCACCCCCAGTTCACCCGACCGAGATTCGAACCTCGATCTCCCCGTCCTCGGCAGACTGGCTCTACACGCAACAAGCGCGTTAGCCAACTACGCCACCGAGGCGGGTAATACTTAGAAGTAATCACGTATTTAAAACAGTATCCTTGAAGCAAAACTTATAAAGTAATAAGTGTGAGTTGAAAGGTTAAAGAATATAAACAAACATGAGATATTAACTTTACCTAATGTCCCTAGAGGCCACACAGAAATACTCCTCTTCCGTTCATCGTCTAAATATTTCATAGCCAATGAGTTTCTAACTGCCGCTGGCGGGACAAGAGCTGGAAATAAAATCCTCTCCTACACTAACTCAAGCGATACTCACAAGGTCATCATGTGACTTGATAAACAGGGATGCATTGGAAGGAAAGTTCAAGGAATCATTTATTCTGATAAGGGTCAGGATAGCATTCATTATGGTTTGCCGACGTTCCAACTTGTTTTGAACGAGAATAACCATAGTAAATCTTTATCTCTTTATCTAGAACAAACATTATGATAAATTATTATTCATGAGTTTAATGATTCGTGAATTTGGAAATAAATGTAGGTTTTGATATATTAAAAGATTGATTTATAGTTATCTTTGATTTACAATTTAGGTATTATTGTTTAGAGAAAATAGGCTTAGCTAATCATAAATAAGTGTGAATCACATTTGTATATATTAATTATAATTTTAAAATACGTAATTAAAATTTTATATCATGTTTCTAAGCATTTTATAGACCTCAGAGTAAAAGTATGACACATAACCTGGGACTCCTGACTTAGATAAAAATAGACAAACCAGTTGATTTTTAATCAAAAATACTGTTAGTAAAAGTAGTTAAATGGTTGATCTTGACTAGCTTATTAAATTTAAGTTTTATAACACCTTATATCAAATAATATTATAAATAACAAAAAAATATCACATCTAATGAAATAAGTGCCAACTTTTTTAACACTACAAAACTTACTTATCAAACAAGTAAGCAATAGTTTTCAAACTCTAAATAAAGAGGGTCAAGATACTCTCAAAGAAAAATAAAACTACAACACAACATACTTTTTTTAGTACAAAAAAAATGGGTGCACAATGTCAAAAAGTCGTAAAACCTAATTCCTTCTCGACATACTTTTTCTCTTGTAACTAATTCAAATAGAATGATAATATCTGGAGGGGAGGGGTGGTTAGTGACTATTTGCCCATTTCCCTAAACAACCCAGGTGTCCCTTTTAAAAGGAAGAGAAAGGTACCGTTACCCGTGAAGAATTAAAGAAGCAACGCAGGTGACCTTACGCAATATAATTCAGACAAGTTCTCATAATATACCTGAAAGCTCTTCTAAAAAGACATATAAACTTTACTGAAAAATAGTTTTTTTGGAAATAATACATAGGTCTATTTAGTAGAATTTTAGTTACTGTTTTGTTTTACCTGATTTTCCTAAGATAATCCCTAACGCAAAGTGAATTCTTTGCCAGTGTACCGGTAATCGAAATAAAGACATGTTTAACGTATTTGAATAGTACTTACTATTAAGAATTTGTATTAATTGGAAATTATTTTTTTATTTGCAGGTCGGGGTGCAATGGACAGTGTGAAAGCAAGATAAGAAGAAGAGAACATATAAAAAACTAAATGTAGTGCGACCAACATCGACAAGAGGACCTTGTTTATATAGTTGTAAAAATTATATATTAGAGCTAAGAGTGACATTTCCAAAACACATGGTTTAGAGCAGCTTATTTCAGCTTATTTCAAACCCAAACAAGAGAATGTAATAGCAAACTTGAAGTTTTTCTTAACACCGCGTCTTTCTAGGGTTTATCTGTTCAGGTTATACGCTTAGGTAATAATTACGCTAGTGAGTTAGGGATGAGTAGGGTTAAATTTATAGAAAGTGTACAAACCAGCATTTGCGTGGAGGGAAAGTGGAAAACAATTTTTGAAAACCACTCTCAGTACACCCGACCGTGATTCAAACCCCGATCTCTCTGTCATCGGCAGTTTAGTCCAAGACGATAGTGACACCTTAGACCATGCAGACACCGAAGTGGGTAAAACTCAAGTTGTTTAGCAAGTAACTGTCAGAGTTAGATATACAAAAGGAGTTAAGGAGTAACTTAACAGTTTTTTATTATTACATTTTTATTTGTAAGAAATCTAAGGCAAAATTTTTGGCGCATTAGTTGGAGAGTTTTTTCAAAGTGGTTATTTATTTTTATAAAATCCTTATAGAGAATAAGCTCTTTCAATAATGCAAGATATACTTTTATCTAACATACACACCAAATAGGCATAGGCCTACTATACGCAACGGTGGAACACTCTGATAAAGATATTCTTGTTTTGTCTGGTTTGTCAAGAATGGGGTTCGAGCTTTTTCTGAATGGTTTGTTTCTCATTCAATCTCTCTCTCTACATGAATGTAGGTACATTTAATCTTAATTCGACCGTTATCAGCCCATCAATGTAGGGCCCCTACACTTTTGCATAGCTTGGATTGGAGCATGCTAAAACTAATTGACAAACTAGTGAATGACAATATTTTCCCATCTATATCCTGAAAAAATTTAACTCTTTTCAAGGAAAACTATAAACTTATACATAATTATATACATATAATTTATGAATATAGCTTATATATATATATAGGTAGTCTATATTACTAATAATTATTTAATACATCAATACAAGGTTCCGTATACCATAGCCGACTACAAATATTACTGTAACTTAGCTGGCATTTATAAATTCATTTGCGATTCTAAAAAAAATCTAAAAATGATAGCAAGCCAATTTCTTTGTATCAAAAGGTCAAAACTAACATTTTTATAGACACTGCCTTTATCCACGAGTATAATTTAAGCCTCTTATTAATATGAGGTTACATTCCTTCCTTCTACCACAAGTTTGAAAGCTTTAGTATATACGTATACAAAAATAAAGTGAATTGAGACATTAGTTTTCCCGTGTATGCAGTCAATATAATCGTGTGTTTTATAACTCCATCTAGCCTACATCTCTTCAAAGACAACTGTATAGGCCTAAACAGGTGATACACGGGCCTTAACACGCATCGTTGGGCACGCGGACTAAATGTCAAGATCATCTAGTCCGGTTTACCGGTGACATAGAGGTCGGGGCTCAAATACCGGCTGAGTCAGCTAGATTATTAAAAAAAAAAGTGTTCTCATTTTTTCTCCACGTGAATGCGGATACAGTTTTTAAATTCTATCTTTCTCATAAATGTTTTCCTATAACTGTGATTAAAATGTGGATAATCTGGATGAATAGTAAGACGTCAAGTTAGGGGGGGAGGGAGGGGAGGAAGCCACACACGAGAAGAGATATATATAATAAACAGAAGGGCTCCCAATTTTAACCATGGGATGCACACAGCTATTTATCTATAAAATATCACCCGTTTATCCATCAATTTACTATAATAGGAAATTTTTCCTTTAGCATTTTGGACTATAATTGACCAAAACCATGTTAAAAATCATACAAAGTGGCTTTTTTTCAACACATAGCTACCAGTTCATTCAAAAAACCTAATCTCTTCACAAAATATAAAGGTGCCAACGCTAATGTTGGTTTTATAAACAACCAATATATTATATGGTTGAAGCAAGCCTTGCTTACAACTATTTTAAAAGTAAACGAAACTAAAATTCCTATCCACTCGATCCAGGGAATTAACAAAATTGTTAACTCAGGAAACTTAATTTCCTCACCAAATATAAAGGTGCTCTGTAACCATATTTTTCTGGCTGTCCCGACGCCCAGCTCCTCTGAAGTATCGACACCACGCAGCACGCACTCAAGAGGGTGTACTGAGAGTGGGGTTAGGGGGTGATCCGAAGGGGTGGGAAGCCAATTAGAGGAGCAGGAGATTTATGTCGGGAACAGCACCCAACCTTGTCTGTAGGCTACCGTAGGCCCCAGCGCCCGGACATGGGTGAAGGATGGCCTGGTTTCGACCCAAGCTTCTGGATGGGACGATCGATCTACAGCGATACCAAGATTAACAGCACAACTAAATACTTGGATAGGGTGCGGGAGAGGAGGGTGAAGGGGTGGAACACATGGGGTGTATATAGATATAGGTGTATCTAGGTTAAGGTGGGATGGAAGGTAACGCAAGTTGAGGCTCGTATTTTTTAAAGTTTTTTTTTGAGAAAAACATTTTTTTACCAAAATAGATCAAATATTAACTCGGTGGATAAGTTCGGATGAATCTTCTACATATATTTTCTGTTATAACTTAATATCCATTCGGATTATACGTCTATGTACTAATTAAGCCAATGGGTTAGGTATGAGGAAGGTTGAATTTAGAGAAAGTGTACACCTATTAGCGCCGAAAGAGTGGGAAACCATTTAGGAGAAAAAGGACTTGGTAGGCTCAATTGGGATCGAACTCTGATCCACCATCATCTGCGGTCTAGTATATTGCGAGAGTGACGCCTTAGAACAAACGGCTAACGAAGCGGGTTCTACACACATTAATATAAACAGTTCTTTAATATCAGTCATGGGCATCATTGATTTTTAGCAGGACTTTCTTTCTTGTTGTGAAGTTTCTGAGCTAGTTCTACGATGTTCGTGACACAATATTTAAGAACTGTTGATATTAGGCCTACTACGTGTAGAAAATTAAGATAAACTTATCAATTGAAGCAATATTTTTAGTTTGCAATAATTACGGACCAAAAGCCTAGAACAAATGCTTAAAAAAAATTAATTGAAAATTTACATTTTATTTAAAGTGATTGATTAAAATTATTTAACTCAACCATTAGCTTAAATATGACAGACACTTCTTGTATCCATAATCTAAAGAGCATTATAAAGCTATCATGATTGCCTAACGGATGGAAACCAATTTGAGTTAAAATTGGACCTTACACCTTTTTCCCCTGTACCCTTCAACAGTTAGACTAACAAACGTCCTTAAGAAGGGCGTTGATTATAGAGTTAATCACATATTTTAACTTAAAGTTCGAGTGATATATAATTAATGCTTACCTACTTTAATCAAGTAATATAAGTATAGCTAGGATATCGGTATGGTTTTTAATTACGGCTCTTAAACGTACATTTTCTGACCACTTCTATTCTATACAATTCTATCAGCCTACTTTATCCATGAAAATCTATTCTATAAATTAATATTACTAAAAATTAACATTAATTATTTTTCCTTACACACCAATAAGTTAATCTATAAGTAAGCCTAGAATTATTTAAAAATATCTAAAAATTAACAGACTGTTTGATAAAGATCAAAACAGTTTTATAAATTAACTTAAACTTATCAACAATAGAATTTTACTTCAAATATTTATTGAATCTTTTTTGACATTTTACCCTAATCATATTTAAAAAGTTATAAATAAATATTTAATCAATTTTTAGTTTAAAATATGAAGAAATATAATATATTAATGTGATAAAAACTTGTCTAGTTAAAATGAATAGTAATAGTTATATTTTTAATATAGATTTAGGCCTATTCATGGCCATAGGCCTACAATATTATTAAAAACAAGTCAAGATATATTAGTTCCTTTCTTTAACGTAACATCATTTTAATCGAATTAAAAAATCTGATATCCGCTTCAATGGCCGAATGATCTACTTAGGTTTGTTTTTCATAAATAGTTTCCCGCTCTCTTTCCATACAAATGTGGGTAATTTACCTATAAAATGCTTCCTACCTCATAACTACCCCATTAAAATATGCGTTTAACCTTGACAAGTAGTAAAACGCGGCGATAAAAAAAATCTGATCTAAAATATTCAAACATTGGAGGGAGGGGAGTCAGGTAGGGTGGTGTGGGGGTTTATAGGGGTAAAGGGGTGGTGGATTGAACAAGAGACGTGTCACGTTTTAAAAAAACACGCGAGGCGTAAGTTTTCCAAGTCATTAAATAAATTAATTTACCCCCCAACTTCCAGAATAATTAATAACGAACGCATTCCATCGAAACAATTAATTTAATTGCTGGTTTACCCGTGCCTTTCTCTCTAATTAAATTATGCACACGCGTGTTCATCTCTGTCAGAATTGATATTTATTCGCGTTTTCATGTAGTGCGCGCATTTGAATCTTGGTTAAGTGGCGTAGGAACACAGCCAGATTCAGTTTGTACAAAATAATATCGCATATCTACTAGCCAAAAATAGAACACAATTATTTTTCAAAGATAACTATTTGCCTGGTAGCTCAATTATTAAGGATGTGCTAGTTCCAATTTTTTTTTTATTTGAGACGAATTCGATTCAAATATATCAAATACTTTCGAAGCCGAATCAAAGTTCGAATATGTTTTGTTAAAATGCTTTAAAAAATATTATATTGTTGCTATCTATACAAATCTATATCCTAAAATTATTTGTAAAAAGTTTTTATTGTACAATTTTTTGTAATATTTCGTTTTATTCTAATAAATCTAGTTATTATCACTTATAATTCAATTAATTAAGATTTTTTCGTATGTATATTAATTTTTAACGGCTCAAAATGGCAATAATTTACTATAACTTGAGTCTTTTAGCTTTTAATATTTTTATTGGCGAAATTTCGTAATTGTCGAAGCAGAATTTTTTTTTTTAGGTGCAGTCAGAGTTTCGAAGCTTCGCACACTCCATAATAATTATTTATTAAAATAAAATAACAAAGATAAAGAGTGCTTTATTTCTATTTTATGTTAACTACCAAGTTTGTAACAAGCTACTACCATAACCTTGCTAAATACACCCTTCCTTAAATAATTACAGTTCGATTTTCGTAGGAAGGGGCTTATCTGACTGATATAAAAGCTACTAGATCCAGGCCTACTTTCATTCATTCATTCGTAAAGTCATGTGATCTGTATTCGTCTATGTATTAGATATTATCAAAATCTATAAAATAACACTTATAATATTATTAATATACTGAAAACTTACCATTGTTTGCACCATTATTATTATTATTAATTTTTTTTTCTTAGTTCACTCTTATGAAAATAGGATCAATCATTTTGAACTGAGAAAATGTATTCAATTTAAAATATTTTTTTTACTAAACCAACTACATATTATTAAATAAATTTAACTAGGCTTATGATTAAAAATCGGTGGTAGGCCTACTTTATTACCCTTTGTATCACGTACACAATAGTTTGGGAACACCGCTATAAGCAAATGGTTTTATAATTTATTTATATTTTTTTTACCAAATATTGCTTTATTAAAAAAAAAACTCACGTGTTCCACAGTTAAAGTTGCAGGTTTTATGACAGACCGTTATTTCAATAGAACATACGTGGTAGGTAAGTGATAATGGACCAACACGCGAATTTCGGTAAGTTGCGTGTATGAAGAACATACATATTTCTGACACGGCAACTGTTCGTTTATCATGCGTCTGATGAAAAATTCAAAAGGTTGATGCACTTTTAAACACCCCCCACATTATATTATTAGAATAAAATAACAGTTGTTAAAACCTGTTTCACCTGTGTTGGTGGTTGAACGGTATAAGGTGTCACTAAAGAAATAAGCTGGACTGCTGATCACGAGGAGATCCGAGGTTTCGAATCCCGGTCTGGCATACTGAAGTTATTTTTACTAAATGTTTTTTAAACTCTTCTCTCATGCAAATGCGAGTGAACTTCAAATAAATTCAATCTTTCTCTTCTTCACACACACTAAGCTGCATTCACATAGTACGCCAGCTTGCGCGAGTTTTTGGTTGCGCAAGGGTGTGCAAACAGCTTGTCATACCGCGTGCAACTAGATGCGAGTAACCAACCACTCCCGGTCGAGTTGTCAAGTTGGAGTTATCGGACGAATAAACAGTTTGTGAAGGAAAATGGTGTGTTGAAATGTATAATGGTGGATGTGGATACATTTAGGGAAGAATGGGTGAAAGATTTTTTTAAGGATAGGGAAGAAGATTGAGAATATAGCTGCAATTTCCTTGATGATCTTAAGAACCCATCATCCGATATTGCCCTTATTTCTTCAACGAATGTTATTGACATTTAAGTTTCCATCGTGAATACACACACACACAAAATAACACAGCTAGTTTCACATCTTGAGAACACAAGGAACAACACAAACTTTCATGACACTACTACCAAACTTACAAGCATACACGAAATAAACGAATTTATTTGATTTGCTGTGGCAGATGCACCAACTTGTGCAAGCTTTTGCGTCCAACTGACACTCAAGTGTGACCAACCTTGGCAGGTCGCCACTTGCTTATAACAGATTTCCTCGCCTACTGTTTACTTGCGCAAATCTGCGTCCAATGTGAACGAGGCCTTAAATATATTTGTACATAAGCATATAACCTGATTGGGTAGTAAGACTTGGTGTCAAAAACAAAACAAAAAAAACACTGGTTTCAAGTTTGAAACAGACGTAAACATCGTCGAGCGAGAATTTGTTTCACAGGTGTGATGTCTCTTTTTAAACCGAATACAATAAAATGGCGGGTATATTATCGACTTTCACCTGCTGATTTTATAGTGGATTCCAAAACCAGCTGTATCCTGTATAATAAGTAGCTTGAATTCAGTGGTATGTCGTAGAGTGCTGTCAGAGTCAGTTTAACTTTTTTTAACTGTACCCGTGATTTGTTCTCACTCAGTTTGTCCACAATTGACCAAGCATCCATAAGATCTGTTCTCAAAACCTAATTTGTAATGTATGTTTATTCATACACGACCAATGAATGGTTGTTCCACTGACTGATTAGAACAATTCACAGGTACAGATTAAGCAAGCTATTCTTACTCTAGAAACACTTCACGACACTCATTGAATTACTCAACTAGAACTCGTATATTTTGGTTACTCTGAGACGCAGACTATAAAATTGGCAACTTAAATCCCACTTTTAAAGAAGAGTCCAGTTGCGGTACAATTGTTTAGCATTAAGTATAGTAAATAAAATCATACAAGCTTAGCCTTTCTTATTTACTACGATGTTGTGAAATCTAAAATCCATCTTAAATATTGGATGCTTCTTAAATCTAAATCGGTACTTTTAAAAGGAACGTTTTTTATGTGAACATCAACCTAATACAGTATATATACTAATAACATAACTAACAAATCTTTTAAAATAAATTAATTTATAAAAAATATAATCTTTGACATTTTATTAGTTGATGTATTTATTTTGGAACTATTAATGAATTACATTATTCATTGATAGCTTTAATAAAAAAAAAGTGTTTAGCGTATGCCAGTCGCCAGGGTTTGTCAGCTATACATCCTGGTCTCCCACTAGCAGTCTTAAAGAGGTTGGAACACCAGGTTTTTACATTACCTCCATTACTGTTTTCAGCCTGAGTTATGGCCTAGTTTTTTTACCCTAACCATATATTTTTCCACTACCGGCTTGCTAGGCCTGTCATAGCTTCAAATGACTTAAAATCTAACTTAAGACTATGACGGGCACAACATCCAGTCCCCAGATGTTAATTTATCCATGCGAAAGGTTAAACCCACATTTAATCAATGATAGGTTTTTCAGCAATTCCGGGAATCGAACCCGGGACCCTTAGCTAAGAAGGCAGACAAGCTATTAACTGAGCTAATGTGTAAGATTGGAGCACCGTTTAGGTGCGCTTAATTCGTCCCAATGAGATTATGAAGATGATTATGAGGTTCCAGTAGAAGTCTTGTACCTAGCTTGAGCCTAATTAACCAGACTATGGTGTCCACAGGAACAAGACTTATTTCGGGAAAAATACCTGTTGTATCATAGGGAATAGATTCCAGTACTTTTATATTAGTAATCAGGAATGCTTACCATGAGACTAGCTTATTTTTTTGCCTTAATATTAGATTAAAGAAGATTTTGTAAACCAAAGATAGCTTAGATAAGTTTGTCATTTACATTTTTTTATCAAGTATTAATACCCGTTTGGGATATCAGCATACACATTAATTATGCATATGGGGATAAAAAAAGGTTAAATTTAGATTAAATGTATCGACAATGGGAAACCATTTATTAAAAACTCAACTGGGGCTCCAACCCCAACCTTCCCGTCAGCGGTAAAACAGAATAACTAAATGAGTTTTACATTTAGACTACGTGGATACCAGCGCGGGTCATTTGAGTATAGTTGGGCCAAGTTTACTAACGATACAGAACGATGTGCTATATCTATGCTCAGAAAGTGAGTTCCAACTATAGTGTAGTATTTCTGCCTTTATTTAAAGGATTAAAAAAACTGAGATAGATAAAGATAAGGATTTATATCGATTCATCAACAATATTGTTCGAAAAAATGGCTGAAGGTTTTGTACAAATTTCATAGGAAGAACTTATATGACAAGTAAAATAGTTGTTGGATCTACTTTCACATATTTGTATGTAAAGTCGTGCAGTACCCCACTGTCATCTTGGATGGATATTATCGTTGCTTACTCAATAACATTAATAATGGGCCTACAGTAAAATTGGATCGTTGTTGAACACAAATAAATATGTTTATTCTATAAGTGTCTTCCTACTATAATACTACTATAGCGTATTTCCATGCTTTATCCTTAATTTGTTGAAACAAATTATTTTATTTGACAAATCATACAACCGTCAATAAATGTTCATAGTTTTAAATTATCATTTTATTCTTTTATTTTTATTTTACTGTGCCCTTTCAAGAAATATGGTTAAAGATATGTAGATTAATTATTTAAATTATACAATGACTACCAGATACAAGACAAATTGTCATTTAAACATCCCCTGAAATGGAATGATGGCCTAGGGGGAAATAAATACTATTAACCAAAGTTGTATCGGTTGGGACCTGTGTATTCTCACCCTGTTTGATTTAAATCGATGAATCAGTTCTAAATTTATAATTATTTCAACCACATAGCCTACACTTTCAAATTAGCACATTAGGTTCATAATTACACTGCTGAATATTTCATATCAGACCCTCAGGCTGGTAGAACTTTTTTTTAGCACAGCGTCTTAGTATCCGTTCGATTTGTAATACTAGTAGTTAGTAAAATACATTTGCTCTAAATATATTCACACCAAGCCACGAGTAAAAATATTGGTATGGTTATGTTGTATAAGAACGTCAATGCTAGATAGACTCGCTTCGATGGCCACATGGTCTAAGGCGTCACTCTCTCAATAGTAGACTGCTGAAGACGGGTAGATCAGAGCTCGAATTTCGGTCGGGTCTAATAAGGGTGGTTTTCCAAAATTAGTTTTCTAGTATCCCTCTCCAAAAATTCTGGTACACTTGTTTAATACAACCTTACACCTTATTCATCACAACTCATTAACGTAGGCCTAGTTAGTATATTTAAAGGCGTATCCCGAATGGGTAGTAATACAACTACTAAACACATATTTGATATGGACGCTTATTTCATATAATAAACATTGATACATTTTAAGTTTAAAATGATTAGTTTTTTAAAAAATTTATAAAATCGGTTGCTTTAGTTTCTTTGGCTATAGCTATGTCAAAAACCCTAGTTCTACTTCTATTAGAATTAAATTCTAGCTTTAAACTAGAATTAAATAGCCAAAGCTATTATTTATGCTTTTAGTGAGGATTACTCCATCTAGATATCATATTCTGAAAGCTGAAAAATGACACCTGGACTCGGGAATCGAACCCGGGACCTCTGGCTTAGTACGCCAATGCTCTAATCACTGAGCTATCCAGGATTCGTCCCGTGCCCAGGGTCATTCTTCACTCATATTTTAAGGCAGAGCCTATGATGGACGTGCGGAAATCGTCGGCTACAACTAGAAGCAAAACTTAAGAAACGCTTATCAAAACTATGGAAAAGTTGTGTCAAAATAAAAATTATTTTTTAATGAACCACGCGTGCCAGTAGACATGCACATTAAGATGTCAGCCTCGTACTGTCTTAGATTGCCAGTGGTGGGATATTTTGGGGTTATCATCTCGGCTGAATGTGCTGAGGTATTTTTTTCATTTTATCCCTCTCTCCCACCCAACAAACTCAGGCACACTTCCTCTCAATAATACCTACCTAATTCTCTTTTCCATTATTGTAAATATGAGAATTATCAGATTGCAGTAAGACGCAAAGCAAGGAAACACATAAAATAAATAAATAGTGAATGAACAAATTTTATTCAAATAAAATAAAACACAAACTGATAATAAGTAACTAACAAAAATAAAATCTTTATGTAAAAGATAAAATAAATATATTTGTCTCATATTTCTCTAATTTTCCCACTACATTCTAGAAAAGTGAAAGAACTCCATTATTTTTCCTCGGCCAAAACACCTCAGCATTTGTCTTTCCAAGTCATTATCTCTCTCCTCTTAGTAAATACAGACAAACTATAAATTCTGTAAGGAATGGTGACACACGCTTACCTTTGACTCGGCTAAAAGTAACCGCCCACTAAAAGGGCAGACATTGATCAAGTTGTAGCCTGTTGGGTTCAGCCACTAAAGATTAGAATTTCCACCACACCGAAAACAGTTCATTGCCCTAGGTAGAAACTTGCGATAAGTCGTTTATTTGGACCAATAGGAAGACTTGAAGGAATTCATGGGGTTTTTTTTTTCCTTACGTCAAGATTGGTAATGAATGACCCAAGGAGTTTTCTCTGTTTAAATCTAGAAAAAGTAACATCCAATGGATGTCTTCATTATTTTTAAGTGTAATTTATTTTATTTCAGTGACTTTATGGCTTATTTAGATTCAGGAATGTTCTAGTAATTGATTATAATCTTGAACAACATATTTGGTGACTATTCGTATACATACATAAATAGTGTGTTGGTAAGGACTTAAGCCGTCCTAGAAATTATATAACTGTGCCAGAGATCAAATTTGCTTACAAGTACTAACTAACAATATTTTGGATGAAACAAAATAGGTTCGGTGATAGTTAAATGGCTGAAAACAGAAATTAAAAATTGTGTGAAGTAAGATTTACTATATTATATGTGTTCAATCGATGGAATTGATTATTTTCCAAGCGATAATGCATGTGATATCTTGCCAACCCACTAGTAAAAGTGGAAAAATAATCTCCAAAAAATGTGACCGACACATTTAACATACGTGAGATTGACTCACATTACGAAAATGGAACACAAAAGCATATTTTTTTTCTAGAACTAGTTCTAGAATAAAAGTGTTGCAAGAATGATATTCATATGATAAACCTGAGAGCTCATTTGCAATATTAATTGAGAATTAAAATTCACATTTCAATAAATTCAAACTTATGTCATTCATTTTAGAACATTCAGATATTTTGAAATGTTTTAGAATATTCTATATACAAGGGCTACTCTGCACAGTAGTTTATCAATAGGAAATTATCTACTTAATTGACAGTACATTTTGTTTTTACTTGAGGATTTGGAATTTTGTCTGACTGTCCGGATTTTTTCTGTTTTTCCACGATAGTTGCCAAATGCGTGGACCATTTTTAATAATATTTGGCAAAGACATTTATTCAACCAAGGCCAAACGACACACGTGTGTAGTTTTTACACCTGTTTATCCATTTTAATATTGTAGCTGATTAAAAGGTTATTCGTTTAGTAGCAATCTAAAGTGATTAAAATTTTAAATTATAACCAATTGATAGAGTACCTAGGGCATATATTTTAAATTTTTGACATATTTTACGGGACTAACTTCTTAAACCACGTGAACAATGGTCATTTTCTATTTATATAAACTATAAATGAATATAGTATTCATTTGTTTTTGTCTAACTTCACCACCAATGAAAGATACAGACTTCAAATCAAAGTATAAACTATTATAGATATTTCAAATTTAAATCCAAAGAGAAATCTTAAGATTTTAGGAACGTAAGAAACATAACATAGTTCTTTACATGATTTTTTTTTTTGCATTTTTTGACATGGGAGTGTGATTTACACTGTTCACAAATCTACTAGTATTAATATTGGTATTTATGAGTGGCTCGTGGATTGATACCTAGGCAAAAAAACTTGGTAGGACTGTACTAGTAAATGTTTTCCACTCATTAAACATCAAACTTGCTTTTTGAAACTAATAAACATATTTTCGCTCACAACATGAGTGTTTTTTATAAACGGCTAGTGAGAAAAAATGAAAATTTTACTAGTACAGTTTTGTCTAGTCTTGCTTGCCCTGGTAACAACTCGTGAGCCACGCTTGTCAATTTTAAAAATAAAAAAAACATTTATTTATTTATCACAAGAATTGATAAATAACAAACCTTGTCAAAATATCTCCACCCTATCAATTCTTACCGTAGTAATATATTTATATACCTATCTCTCTCATGTGTTTGGGAATCGGTTCTTTTGGCTCCACATTGGAGAAAAAAGTCTCTCTCTTCCCCCCTTCACTCCTTTCTCATTCCCCACAACTTCTACGCAAGGCCTGACGAATGGATCAAGATTACAAACCCCTCCAAAGATAAACAGTTTTCTGCTGGTCTGGCGTCTTCTCGACTATGGCCAACAGTTCTGTCTCCGGCCAGGCCACCGAGAAAGATATAACACAACCCCTAGCTTGGTGGGAGGATTCATGTTATACTGGGAGAGATTTGTATCAAACACACAAAAAAACAAACTCTGGTTCGAATCATTATTATGTCAGCACTTTTTTCTAATGAAGACACGTCGGAAGGGCTGATGAAATCTTCATGGTCGGGTGGTTTAACCTTTCATTTTAAAAGTATCTTTGATCATAATCTAGAACTTAACACTAATTATCGTACTGACCTAAGTCATTATTATTATTATTATTATTATTATTATTATTATTATTATTATTATTATGCTTCAGTTGATTTAGGTGGGAAGGAAGGGCTTGCGAGTTAAGGGAAGAATTTTGACAGTTTTTATAGCAATAATCTTATTTCGGCAAAGTAAATAAAATATTGCTCTGGTAGAAGCACAAAGTTTAAATTTCTACACATGGTGATTTCAACAATTCTTAAATATCGGTCAAGGGTGTCCTCGATTTTGCTGAAAACTTTTAATCTTGATTTTAAAAGATTATCAACAATTTCTTAAATGCTCATTATAGATATTCAAGAACTGTTCGTATCACCATGTGAAGAACATTAAACTCTTTATGTTTCTATTAAAGCAATATTTTAATTATTATGCTGAAAAAATTGTTTTATATGAAAAATTCAAAATGACTTAACCTTTCTCTCCTCCTTTCCAATCCCATCCTTAACACTTGAGAAGCTTCGGTTCGAAATGCCTGGTCAGCATGAATATTAGTCTTAAAGCGATGCGATGGAAGTCAGATTACGATGGATTCAGAGTTCACTATAATCCCGTTCCCAGTTTGATAAGCGACACGTCCTAGTATTGTAAATAGTAGTAGTAAGTCGCGGTGGGGACTAAGCTATTAAAGTCGTTAAAATCAAATTGGATTCATTGCGATCAAAATCTAGTTGTGCTCGCTAAATATGGTTTCTCTAATGTAATTTACTCTATAGTTTTCTATTCTCTCTCAAAATTAATGTTGGTACATTTCCTCTTTCCTCTAAGATACCCTTACCGATAAGCAATTACCCACTTCAGTGGCTGAACGATCTAAGACACCACTCTAGTGTTAGACTGGCCTGCTGAAAACGGGGAAATCAGGGTTAGAATCCTGGTCTAGTCTACTGAGGGTGCTTTTTCATAAATTGTTTCCAATTCTCCTTCCACGCCAATTCATGTATATTACAACTGTAAGATACCATCTGAGAGATTATGTACAACGTTTGTGTCGTACCATTTATAAGCAAAGTGATATATCAAAATCAGTGCTTTTTTAACTTGTTAGGAACAAGACATTTGTATTAAAAGGCTGGTTAATCTTAAAACGTGATCATATACTTTTATGGTAGCTTTTCAGTGTACTTAGTTAATATTTGAGTGGTTTGAGATAAGGATCTTTTAGCTTGGAGATCCTGGTTCTATTTCTATCAAAGCCTAAAATAATTATGGATTCATTATTCAAGGCAGACATTTTACTATAAATATTACCACTAGCATTGGGTGATTAGTGTTGTGTTTCGTTATAAACTAGTGTCTAATTCGTATAGTGACAATACAATAGGTGGAAAGTTTATGTAGGTACTGCAAAAAACCTACACAAGTCAAATGTAATAAAAAACAACTTTTTTTAGCACCACGTCTTAATGGCGGTTCCGGCTAAATGCATGTGTATTAACTACTCTCGCTGTGCTAGGGATAGGGTTAAATATAAAGAAAGTGTGGAGAGAGTGTAAAAATAAATTTTAGAAAAAATAGCCCTCAGTGTACCCAACCAGGATATGAACCCCGATATTTCCGTCATCAGCAGTCTAGTATACAGTGAAAGTAGCGCGTTAGACCATGCGGCTACCGAAGTGGTTCGAGGAGTATGGTAATATGATTGGACGTCAAATTATATTTTCTAATTAAACACAAACTTGCGCAAAAAATATTTGCACGCACCAGTTAAAAATTATATTCATAGAATAGAAATAAGGTATTACCGAGAAAACATGTAAAAAAAATTATAGTTTTTTTTAAACATTTTACCTTTTTTTTTTCGCCTCCCCTCTCACACCCATCCTTCTTGTTTCCGCAATTACGGGAGGTGAGTTCTAAATTAAACGGGAAGCATAGCAACCTGTCTTACAAGCGGGAAAACAGGGGTGCATATACAGCAGCTATCATTGCATAGGGGTACGGTTTATCTAGGGACTGTTACAGAAGCTTTGACCAGCGTAAATCCCCGTTTACTCGTATATATCCTTCGGAACCATAAGTTCCGTAGTCCATAGTAAAATATTGACTCCACAATAACAGATGTAGTATTTGTTCACATAATTCCGATACGTAAGTCCATAGTCCGTAGCACTGCGTATAATTTTGATGGCTGCGAAGAACCAATCTACACGTGTAGACAAGTAAATTAACATTAATATGCGAATCGAAATGAACGAATCCAATCATAATATGTATATAAAACGGGCATTTTTTCCCGAACTGTTTCGTATTTTATTTTTATTTCGAGGTACATTAATATTATATTTGCCCATTAGTTGATAAATGATAACGACTCGCGTGTTTAAGGATACGGAGTGTATGAATAAACTAAAATAGTACAGACTTAAGGAATAAAAGGTTACGGAGCAAGTGGAGGAGGCTTTGGGGCAATTTATAATTGGTACCTACACTGTGCCGTACAGTCGTGTAGAGAATACATATATTGCACAATAAAATGCTTATAAATAAAATTGGAGTGGCCAACTAACTAACTTACTTTTAACTCTTTATATTGTTAACATTTTATCAGATGGAATTGATGTAAATACATCATTATTACTATTATTATTACTATTATGATTACTATTATGATTACTATTATGATTACTATTATGATTACTATTATGATTACTATTATGATTACTATTATGATTATTATTATTATTATTATTATTATTATTATTATTATTATTAGCACCGCGTCTTACTCCCCGTTCGGGTTGTACGCACCTACGCTAATGTGTAATGGTAGGGTGATTGTGAGATGAAATGGAGGACCTACAGTTTAACGTGGGATTCGAACCACGGTGGAGGCCTGGCATTCCACACATTCACAAGTTGTGAATAATACACGTCTTGTCAGAGGTGAAGGAAGGGTTTGGCAATCAGATAAATCTGTGCCGGGACCGAGGATTGAACCCCGGACCCCCAGCACAGAAGTCCGACACCTTAAACCTAGACCATGTAAATACATGCCTTGGTGTATGAATCTATAAAAAAAAGATTAAGTTACGATTTAATTTATCGAAAAATTCTCTTCGTAAGATAAGTTCTTAAGTAAGGAATTGGTATATTATTGTTTAATCTACCTGTGGTTAGGGAATTCCGTTCGGATGTACTGAGTTTTTTCTAACTTGTTTCTTAATCTTCCAAGACAAAAATGTTGTTACATTTTCCTCTTAGTTATAGTCTACTCTAAACATCGCATATTAATTTGAACATGCGGTTAGTCTGGAAATGTAGTTAGACAAAGAGAATGTAAAATACATGTTATCATAAAAAGTGGTACACTTAATTTTTATTTTATAATGTTTCTCTTATATGTAGCTAGTGATTAGTCACAACTTGTGAATTTGAGGAATGCCAGGCCTCCACCGTGGTTCGGATTCCACGTTAAACTGTAGGTCCTCCTTTTCATCTCACAATCACCCTACCATTGCACATTAACGTAAATGAGTAGTCTATAAGCCGAACGGGTAGTAGGACGCGGTGCTAATAATACACTAATAATAGCTACTGTTGCACTAAAAAGACTTTGTAAGCCTATTTCATATGGAAAATTGAACCATAATTAGAAGTAGGTACTCTTGCAATCTCAGATATTGCCTCTAACCACTTCGGTGGTCAAATAATCTAAGGCACTACTCTCGCAGTAGACTATACTGTCGATGACGTAGAGATCGGGGTTCAAATCTTGATCGGGTGTACTGAGGGAGGTTTATCCAAAATAGTTTTCCAATCTTCCTCCACGCTAATCCAGGTGCACTGTCTATAATTAAACTCTTCCTCATACCTGAAAAACATTAGCTTAGTAATAATAATTACATAAGCTTATAGCTCGAACGGGTAGTAAGACGTGGTGCTAAAAAAATCGCATTAATGGGCACGTGAATTGAAAGTCAAGCCATTCTGGTTTAGTTTCCTGATTCTGGGAAAGTTGAGATTCAAATCTTATTCAAATATACCGAGAGGGTTTTTTCTTAATTTTCCCCTGTTCTTCTCAACACAAATGCGGTAACATTTCTGCTGAACTATCCCTTTAATATCCCAAATCAATAAGTTTAATTAAATGTGCATATCATGGAAGGATGCATTTAAAAAACTGATTAAAACATGTAAATAAATACACAAGGCTATAGCCCTCTAAAAGTTAAGTGTTTTACACCCCTTGCCACTAGCGAGCCAAAATAAACCGTCTTCTCTTTTAATTTAGTTTAACTTTTCCAACAGGTCTCTAGGTTTTTGTTTCTCTAGTTTATATTATTATTAGTACTATTATCGTGTTCCTCACATTGAAAAAAAAATTAATGGTAAACTATAGTCTGAATTAATGACTTAGTATTGCTTTCAAAATTAAACTCTGTAAATCATAGCCACTGTTGTAGGTGTGCTCTAGCGATAAAAAATTGTAGGCCTATATCGGTTTATTCCAAACAGAAGCTATATAACAAGATCACCGTAATATATCATGAAGATAAAAAGTTTAAAAATTAATAAATACGTTGATCTTGTTAATAACTAGGAGATTATTTTTTAACAGGTCTTACTACCCATTAGGTTTAAACGCCTATGCACTAACTACACTGTTAAATTTAAAGTAAGTGTACCCACATTCGCGTGGGGATAGATTGGGCAACCATTAGGGGAAAACCACCCACAGTACAACCAACTGGGATCGAACCACGATCTCCCCTTCATCGGCAGTCTATTCTACTGCGAGAGCAGCGCCTTAAACCACGTGGCCACCGAAGAGGGTGCCTATTCTTAGTAAGGTTTAGTTAAAACTTAAAAACTCTCTAATCAAGTGAAATAAATAAATTTGGTTTTAAAATTTAAATAGTGTAGGAAGTCTACATAGATGTGAGGTAGCATTCGACTGGAGAGCAGTGTTTTAGCACCTCTAACTACCCATCAAGGATTTTAAAAAAATTCCAATGACGCCATAGTACTCGTTGGGTCTATAAATATTACGCTAATGCGATAGGGATGAGAAAGTTAGAGTTTTTGAGACAATGTACCCGATTTTTTCCCAGAGGGAGAGTGGGGGAAAAATTTATGAAAAATCAGTTCCAACATTACTTACACCGACCATCTGGTCTAACACGAGACTGACGACGTGTTAAGACCACGCAACAAATAATGCGGGTCTTCATTTGTTAATTAATCACTCTGATGGGGTAGGATGAGTAAGGTTTAATTCAAAGATATTATTATACCTGCAATTGCGGGGAGTGAAAGAGGGAATTAATTCGGTTAAAAAAATCCTCAGTACTCCCATTACAAGTAAATCAGACCATATTAGCCTAACATTTAGTCAGAGTGCCCCCTGATTCAAATATTAATTAATTTAAGAATGAGTCTATATTGACCATCTCCTAAATATTTTAAACAAAGAGGAGGACACTCGAATTCATGATTTCTCGAATTCCTCAAAACCTGTGGTAATAGGGAGAATCGAGATTTGTAAAAAATATCTCAAAAAAAGTATCTCAAATACAATGAAATTACCAGCTTCGGTGGCCGCATAGTCTAACGCAGTAGATTAGACTGCCGATGATGGGAATAGCGCGGTTCGAATCTTAGTCGGGTGTACTAAAGGTGGTTTTCCACTCACTCACTCACTCACTCTCTCTCTCTCTCTCTCGTTCTCTCGCTCTCTCTCTCTCCACGTAATTTCGGGTACACCTTCTTTAAATATAGCCTTCCGTATCTCTAAAACTAGATCAAGACTGGGGAATACATGAATCAGACAATGGACGATATTGGCAAAAGAAGGTACAAAAATGTGTCAAATTTGGCCCAGGATCGGAAAATTGGAGAGCGGCAGCAAACTAAACACAAGATCAATGACCTAATGGAATGATTCTTAGTTTGGCTTTATAATGACCATTATTTCTAGCAAAGGTTGCTACAAAGGTAGCATGGTAGTCCTAGGGAAAAAAAAGCCTTTTAAACCCAAGTTGAATGAATGGCTACTTTGCTGTCAAATTGTTTCAAAGTTTAGAAAGTATTTTAGATATGAGCTATGCCTTCTATTATAATCTTCTATACCATAAAAAATGTCTAATATACAGATCAGGAAACTAGGCAAAATCAGAGAACATTGCGTAAGGTAAGAGTTTATTTAATGCTGACTGTACTAAGATTGTATCCTATCTCCTCTACCACCCACTGTATCCCCAACTCCTATCAACTACTCTCAGGAATAAAAAAAAAGCTCTTCCATCTTCTTTTCGTTCATTTCTTAAGAATGTGTTGTGTGCGACTTTGCGAGTTATTTCCTCCCTCTTCACTCTCTGTTTCGTTGTATGTATGACGTCACGGGATCCCAAACTGGACATAAAATGACATAAAGAACACATTTCCATGACTACAGCCACGCCATATTCGACCATATCACCAAATAGAACATTCGAATTTTTTTTTTTTTTACTGAAAGCTTAGAAAGGGGTGGTAAGTTGGAGGTAGACAGAAAAACCAAATGTACAGTATAGAAGGTATAAAGCAGAATAGGAAACTTTTCCCTAAACTTTCAACAATTTATATTGATAGAACGAATGGGACAGAAAGAACGAAAAATAAAATATATATGTGTTGGGAAAAGTAAAGAGAGATAGAGGGGCTTAGAGTTGGAAAGGGGTGAGGGGGGAAAAAAAAGTAAAGTAAGGGAAAATGTATGACGTTAAGATAGGAAAAGATGGAAAGAATTGTTGTCTAGTTTGTTTGCCTTTTATGGAGCGAATAGACTGAAAGTCTAGGAAAAGTCCACATATCACCTAGTGTAAGGGGATCTTGCCAATATGGAGATATAAGGATGTTAGTTCAAGAAACTTACTCGTCATACCAACTATTTGCTTGGAAATACGAGTTATATTGGGATTTTTCTTGAGTATGTTACTATTTTGTATTTTCCTCTGTGTGTGTGTGTGTGTGTGTGTGTGTGTGTGTGTGTGTGTGCGCGCGTGCGCGCATAGATTCTTACTAACCCTTCTGATATCCTGCGGACTACTGGTGGTCCAAGAATCACACTTTGAGATAAATTGCTTTAAATTCTATAGCCTACACTTAGAAAATCAATGCTTAAAATTCCATCTTCCTTGAGACTAAACCATCAGTGTAAGCACATGCGGCCAGTCTGGAGGGTTAGTAAGAAGCTATGCGCGCGCGCGCGCACACACACACACACACACACACACACACATTGTCAAAGGTGTCCTGAAAATTAATAACAACTTTTTCTATTAATTTAAAAAGTTTCTCATCTAATGCTGCTATGCTCATTACAGATATTCAGGAAATGTTGAGTTCACCATGTGAAGAAAATAAAACTATGTTTGTACTGAAGAAATATTTGATTTATTTTGATCAAAAAAAGTTTTGATATAAAAATTTCAAAAACACTATCATTTATTCGCTTTCCCTATATCCCCGCCTTAATGAGACAAAATACTGTGAATATAAAGAGTATCATTCAGAAAAAAAAAGTTATGTTTTAAATATTTAGTCATATGAATATGCAGTCAATATTTTTTTTACTATTTACGATAAAAATTTGAAAAATTATGGCACTCAATATTTAAAACTAACAATTCAACTAGAGATGTATAAAAGTTAATCGGAAAGGTGACATGGTTTGGTTGGTAATAAATTTAAATAAAAATAAATTGCAAATATATGTTATTTAAGTAGAGCACTTAAAATTGGCTAACCAGTACCAAGAAAAAATATACATTGTCAACAAATATATATTCCATCATACAATTTAATTACGTTATTGAAAGTATATATATATCTTTAAAGAGAAGATTTTTATCACATTATTATTTAGATAAACAAAAAAATATTCTTAATAGTAATTATTTAATAAAGAAAATTACATTTAAATATTTACTATATGAATCTCCAGAAAATATTTGAACCAAATCTCTACAAAACGTCTTCTATTCTTTTCTACAAGGAAATAAAACCCATCAAGTTGGTATTAGGCGGACTTGCAAAGTCTTGATGACGTAGTGCTCACGTCACAGTGAGCCCCCGGGGTATCCATCTTTGGTGGCGGACGAATACCCTTCCACCCCCCCGTACTTCCAAAACCATACATCAGGGCGAACACTCAAGAAAAGTGGCTTGCTATCCGCTGCATTGCCAACTAATCTACTTAAAATTCCCGTCACCATCCTTGCGTTTTAAATTGCTTGCTTGCCTTGGCTATTTGGAAATAATGTATGTCACGTGGACAAATATCGTATAGTAGTATTCAGAAAACTCTGATTAGATTTTTATTTTATAGTGTCTTGGCATAGAATACATTCTTAAACATAATATTACTAACATTAACTTTTCCAACCATTTTAACCTAGAACAGCAACATTCGACTAGTAGTACCATATATTTCATCACATCACAGAGTGTGATTCGAAATTTTCAATACAAACTTTAATGTGAGATAGGAAACACTAAAACGTTCTTCGTTACCGAATATATATCCATAGACGTCACCCTTAGGTGTTAGAGGGTACTGTTAGTACATAAATGAAAGGCAGTAAGTGAGAACAACATTTTTATTTACAGGCGTTGCTCATTAAAGTTTGTACAGAGTATTTAAAATCACCCTGTATCTGACAAAACGACTTCATATAAAACTAAAGACTTAATTCGGGAACAATTTGGCATCTAGCCCTGCTCGACAAGACATACAATTTTATATTCCAACCATTTGGTCATGAGGTCATCTTTCTATAATATTTATATTTTTTTAAACTTAAAATATTTTTTTAAACTAACGCGTTTATGTTTTTTATAGTAATTAAAAATGTGATATTTTATTATTCTGGATCTATAAAATTAAATTAAATTACCTATATAGGTTCAATAATTTAATAATGGCGTAGAAAAATTAGCCCACATAACATTTCAATAATATTATATATATATGTATGAGAAAACTTTGTTTTATAAAAATAATCCAGTATTTAAAATAAATTAGTTAAAAAATATTTTCACCAATATAACATCAGGTAGGAAATATAAAAACTGTCCACTTTAGGGAATATTTATTCTAATTTCGTCCATTTAACATGATGATAATAATAATAATAATAATAATAATAATAAATAATATCTGAAATCGTATTTTTGGGGTTTAAGGTCGGGGAATAAGGGGGGTGCCTAAAGAAACTAATTTAATATTAGTTTGGAAAAAATTATATGTTTTAAGTCCATATATTTAAAATAAATTGTAACAAGTAACAAATAAATTTCCAAAAGTAAATAAATCTACATGAAAATTTTAAGAAAGTCTTATGAGGAATAAACGTTACTTATGTTTAGTTTACAGCCAACATCGATATTCCATTCCATTGTTAAATTTTATCCTGAATGGAGTAAAGCATTGGTCTCAGGGAGGGGAATATTCCCTCGGTTGTGAAAAAAAAAAAAAAAAGGACTAGGGAGGAGTATGCCACCATAATTCTCAAAAATTTACGACAAGGCTCTTCTTCGTTTTAATACCAAAATCCTGCATAATAAAAATGTCATGGAGCTTATAGATTTAAAAACTGATAGAGGGAAAGCTAAGATAAGAATTTTTTTTTTAAAAAAAAGAAAGAAACAGAAGACACCTCTCATAAGTCTTTCTTAGTGTAATAATAGTTACTTCAAGGCATAAATATGGAAATTTATGTCAGAACAAGAAAAATCTGTAGACCTAGCTGTGTGAATAATTAATACAGGCCTAGCCACAATTATGTCGTGAGCATAATTTCATATATCATTAATAAAATTCAATAACAAGAATGACCCACCTCGGTGGCGTAGTTAACTAACGCGCCAGTCGTGTTGAGCTAGACCACCGAGGACGGGGAGATCGAGGTTCGAATTTCAGTCGGGTGAACTGGGGGTGATTTTTCCTAAATGGTTTTCCACTCTCCCTCCACGCAAATGTGGGTTCACATCCTCTATATTCAACCTTCCCATTTCCTAATCCATTAGTGTAATTAGTACTTAAGCGTATAACCCGAACGGGTAGTAAGACGCTGTGCTAAAATATATTATTATTATTATTATTATTATTAATAATAATAATAATAACAGGAATGATTTTAAATACATTTTAAAAATTACTTGTAAACACGGGAATCGTAACCGTGAACCCTAAGCATGTTTAGCCAATTCTCTCTACCACTGATCTAACCACGATGTGTTATATCTGCAAGGTCATTCTACATAGCCTGGATAGATCAGTGGCAGAGCAATAGTAGTTAACTTCGGTGGTCTTGAAGTAAAGTGCCTTGCCTCAAAACCCAACGATTGTAGGTTCTAACCTAGCTCAGGTCAACGGTATTTTTCTTTGTATGATACAAATCTAAACCACAATTTCCTTCGGAGGGCGAGTAAAGCAGTCGGTCCCCATGTCGATTGTTGCATGTAAAAGAACCCAATGAGGTATGTAAAAATACTATTCCCTGCAAAATTGGTAGACCCTTTCACGCTCGATCATAGACATTCATTGTAGAAGGCAACGGGGTGCAACAACACTTTATAATCTACCATAGTATATGCAAATTCTACCAGTTGGTGCAGGCAGTACTAACCCAGCTGAAGGTTGAGTGCATGCCCAGCGCCGGATGAATGGAAATCACATCAAACCAGCCTTAGATTTATTGTCAAGAATAATAAGAAAAATAGCATGATAGACCTATGTCCAGGATTTGGTTTTCAAAAATATGTGATTTAGAATCCCAAATTTGTCATAACTGGGCAACCAAACTAAATAAACTCTATATATTCTAGACTTAGGTCTACAGTCCCATTTAAATAGGAGAGAAAATTTTCGACTGTTACCTAATTTACGAAAATAATTTTCACATATTTGTATGTATATTTAGTCATGTGATAAAAAAAAACACTATTTTTACTTACTTTTGACCCCTTGAAGAGCTAAGCATTGTGATCGTTAAAAAAAATAAAACTCGAGATTTCGACCAATGAATCCAAAAAGTGGTTTTGACGATATCGTTTGTTTTGTCTCTTTGCCTATATATGTCTGGGACTAGAGCCGAAACCATTTTATTTTTCGAGTTAAAACTGTATCAAGATATTTCATAAGATCCCCCCCTCACCCAATGATTTTTTTGGAATTAGATAACCTTAAAATTAAGGGCAAAAAGAGATAGTATCGATTTTCTCAAAATCCATCCTAACGATTTTTATTTAATTTGGTATCCAGGCATTGTTTAACTTTACAAACACGATGGCAATTCTCGTTTTCCGATGAAAATGAATTTAGGTCACTTTACTTAAGCATAAATTTCCAATTTTTGCTCAATTACCCGCAACTATTTGATGTATGAAATAACTTATCATTGTAAAGTTGTAGTACTGTTAACATTAAAAATATTTTAGCCTGGAATATATTTTTATACAAACAATAGTTTCTGAGCTATAAGCAACCATGTATAAATTTTTTATGGAGTACCTAGAAATATTAAATTGTTTATTATTCTCTTTGGGAAACATAAATGCTTTTCTTTGTTCAATGTTTAGGTAACAGTGTATATTATTACATTTATGTTCTTCTGTGGAGTGTTTCTGCAACAGTGTATTATTTCATCTCACAAATCTTACAAGCTTTTAGTAATTGTCTCTATTTTAATATTAAATAGAAAGTCTGCGCGATGCACCGTACCATTTATTTACAATTAGTATTTTTACCTGAAATAATATTTATGATATCGTAAAATGTTGTCAATGTTGTTTATAAAAAATAAATTGTTTGTATTTTTTAAAAGTTTCTTTCCGCCAGAATACCACTATGGTAAACTTTTGAACTACCAGTTTATGTTCTTGCTATGGCGATCAACTGTATATAGAGTTGATGTCCATGATACCAGTGTCAATGATCGATTACTACGGATTTTTACTCTGGTAAAAACGTATTTTGAGCGGGGCGGGGAAAGGGGGCAAGGCGGGGGGACACTAACCTTAAATTAAAGCTAATTCAAACCCATAGCCACGAATAAATTTGAATTGATAGTATCACTAAAATAAAAGTATGAATGGAGATTTTGAAGAATGAAACAATAGTCAAGAACCTTCATCATGAGAAAACGATTTCAAAGAGGAGTAAGCATACGGTTTTTACGAGGGCATAAAAAAAGAAAGAGGAAGCGCATTTGAGATTGAATGTCCATAAAGTGGTTGAGGAGAGGATCTTTTGGTTTATGAGTTAGTGCAAGGGGGGTAGGGAGGGTTGAGTGGGATTGAGTAGTGTAAGCAAAAGAAGGGTGTAGGAAGGAGTAGTAACTGTTGTTTTATACTCCAGGAGTAGATTAGACTAGTTGGGGGAAGTGGGGGGGAAAGCTTTTTTGAAAGCTAATGTAAGATGTAACAGGTGAAGTTGGCTTGCTGGGTAATTGAATTAGAATTAAGAGAAGGTAGAAGGCGATTAAAACCAATATTTCTTTGTGAGGAAAATTTGTCTAATTGGAATATTCTATTAAGTAAATAGAAACCTGCTTCAGTGGCCTCATGGTCTAAGGCATCACTATCAAAATAGGCAAGATTGCCGGTGACTTAGCTTGCGGTTATAAGCCCCTTCATCCCTACTGAAGGGGTTTTCTTATAAATGGTTTTTCACTACCCCTCCACGCAAATGTGGGTATACTTCCTCCAAGTTAAACCTTCCTCATCCCTAGCTAATTAGCGTAATTAGTACATAAGAGTGTACTTAGTGTCATTTATTAATTAATTATTATTTGGGACTGAGCTTACTAACTTTATATTTACTGTTTTTGTCTGAAGCATCATTAAAGCAAAGAAGACATTTCAGAACATGAGCTGCTAGAAGAGACAAAATAGGTTACGAGTCTTCGACCATAATATCTGTCAACGTGAGTGTTATAACATTATTTGTCCCGAGGTTATTGTAACATAGAGATACTTTCCCCCAGCCCCTTACTATACCTGTAAAGTGCATTTTACGACCCACGAAACCTCCATATTTTCCACCCTTTTATAACCCTTCCATGTCTCCTACCGTCTTTAACCCCTCCCCACCATATTTTCAACCCTCCTTACTCCACCCATTGAGTCCCGCAGGCCAGGTTTATGATATAACCCAACTCTTCATGTCAATATCACGTCAGGAGCAAGTAGACTTACATCAACTACGTCTCTATTTCTTAGCATCGATGGTACAGAAAAGGTTTACTTATTTTTTATAGAAAAAAAACATGGAAGTTTTATAGGTAAAATGGAAGAAAGATGGAGAAGTCGAAAAAAATTGCTCCCTTTGGACTGTCAATTTATCATTTTAAATATCGTGTTTTATGTTATGAAAATGAAGAAATATGTTTCCGATTTTTACATTTTCTTTTTTTTCTTTTTTACTCTACGCGTTAAAGGTCATGCAAGCAAAACAAAAACAGGATGAAGAGATTAGTCAAATAAAAACTAGTGTGATTTATTTCATGCAAATCCAATTCCCTAAGCTCAGTCGGTCTCATGAATTCGCCTAATATAAAGGTCTTGATTACGAGTCCCAGCTAGAGTAAACAGATAACATTTTTTTAAGTTTCTTGATGTTTTATTAAATATTAACCATTTACGCTAATTAAAAAATAAAAAACGAGTATAATAATGCTAATTTTAATCAGCGGCACTATCATTTCTTCTTTAACGGATGTAAAACTAAACTTCTGGGGCCCATCAGTTGTTTATTCTAGAATTAGGTTAGAACAAGATAGCTAGTGATAAACATAATATTTGACTTACTCTATGGTAATGATTTCCAACCTAGGGGGCACACCCTCCAGTACTTCCAGGAGGGGAGTGGAACAATTTGGAAATAGCTTTAACAATCAGCCAAGAATTGGAGACATTCTTTATTTTAATCCTTTTTACAAAGTTAAAATAGTTTTTTCTTGAGTTATTTGTAAAACCGGCATTGTCTACTAGATGTAAAATCCATTATCCAAGAACTGATTAAATTAAAACAGTGTCAACCCCTACACCAATTTTTATTTATTTTATTTTTACCACTACGTTGCCTGTGTTACATTGATTTTTGTATAAAATAAAGGAGTGACTATAAAAAAGAACATTTAAAGGTTTTTTTAACTGTCCCAAAAATAGGGGAGGGGGCGTAGGAATTTGAATATCTAATAAGATGGGTTTCAGCTCAAAAGGGTTGGGAACAACTGCTCAATGGCATTAGAAACTTGAAAGTTCTTTGCCATATGTACAAAAGTACGCCACCTATCCATATATTGAGGTAGTTCTATCCAGTCCACTTCATTACACAATATCTCTTTCAGGTCAATTCTAATGTTATCTTCCCATTTGCGTTTATGTCCTCCCAATGGTCTCTTTCTTTTGGATTTGCAAGTAAATTTTCTAAACATTGCTTTAGATTTTTTCCCTAATTATTTTTCATGTCCTGCCCACCGTAATCTATGAAATACTACTTTCCTAACAATGCCCTGTGATGAGTTCAGCGTATGTAACTCATCATTATGTAGCATCTTCCACTTACCAGTAGCCTTATCCCTTTTTGGAACAAATATCTTCCTATGCCCCTTATTTCGAACATCCTTAATTTTGTTTTTGTAAAATCACATTTGTCGCTACTAGACTACAAAATGTAGACCTATGTTGGAAAAGCTTTGATTAAATACCAAATATCAGAGCCTGTTACTTGTGCAAGAGGAAGCCCAAGCACATCAACAATAGCTTCTGAGACTGAAGAGGAAGATGTGGCTCCCAATAAAAAGCCAAGAAAGAAATACCCCAATCAATCCCAGAAGTGCGGTTTGATAATGTAGGACGTCTACCATAGTATAAAGATGCTAAAAATGCTTCAAAATGTAGGAATCCAGGCTGTAATTCAAAATCTCGTATAGTTTGCATCAAATTTGGTATTTTCTTGTGCATTTGGAAAAATAACTGCTTTCAAGCATACCATACTAAGAAAGATCATGTGTCATAACTAAAGAATATTTATCAAAATCATAAATGTATCCCCCTGTTTGTATTAGAATTATTTGTATACTGATATAGTGATGTATTTATTTTCAAATTTATGTCAATTTATTTTTATCAAAACATGAAATATATTTCAAAATCAAAATAGTTTTCACTATATAATTTTTTTTCTTATTTAAATTATAAAAGTATGAATGTTGAGTAAAAATAAATATAATTTTGCAACAAATTGTATTGGTATATGTATTTAAGTATGTGTGTTTCCATATAGTAATTTGAACCTGAGGTCCACAAATGGGGACCACTAATTTCCCCAAAATGGGGGGAGGGAGAAAAAAAAATTGTTTCACTTGCCTATGTAGGGACTAAAATACCAAGGAAATAATTTTTAACAATATACATCTCAGGTCTGAAGAGGTTAAAAGCCTACCAATGTGGGCTACTAAAATATCCCTATTTAATTATATTTTAAACCATTTCTATTAAACATAGTATAACATATGCGATGAGTCAATAAAGACCTGCAGTTTCAAAGAAGGTAAAATTCAGGATATAAAAAAACAGTAATTTTACTGGTTGTCCTCTAAGAGTGTGAAACGTAGTATCTTACCTTACATGACAAAAATAAATTTAGTATTTTCGAAAACAAGGCGCTTAGGAATATATTTGCAAGGCGCTTAGGAATATATTTGATCAAAAAAAAACATATGGGTATAATGGGAAGTGTAGGAGGTGATTTAAAACATATTCTGTACTCATCACAAGACGTTGTTCGGATAATCAAATTTCTATTACGGTGGTCAGGACATGCAGCGTGAATGAGAGAATCTAGAACCGTGCTCAGGATATTGACTGGCAAAACCAATGAGAAGAAACCAGTGGGAAGACCTAGACGGAGAATTGAAAATAATATTAGAATGGAACAGAAAGAGATATGTGGTAATGAGGTGGACTGGATAGAACTAGTTCAAAATAAGGATAGGTGGCATAATATTGAAAGTGCGGCAGTGAACTTTAGAACTCCTAATGCAATAGAGTAAGTAACTAGTAGGTTAAGCCTGTATGCAGATTTTACAGTGAATATAAGTGTTTCTCAAAACATTTTACCTGGGTGGCACCCTGCGGTAAATCCCCAATATTTGGTGCCAACTTTCATGAGGAACATCTTTATATACAGGTGCCATATGCTACGTACTTTAAATAAAAGTACTCTATTTTGATTAAAATTATTTATTCTAGACCCTTAAATTAAAATTAACCAAGACCAGCTTCAGTGGCCACATGGTTAAGCCCTAAGACATCACATTCACAATAGAAAAGACTGCCGATGCTGGGTAGATCAGAGTTCGATCCCAGTTGGGTGTATTGCGGGAGGTTTTTCCTGAACGGGTTCCCACTTTACTCTCCACGCAAATGTGGGTACATTTCCTCTAAATTAATCCTTCTCAATTTCTAAACAATTGGCCTAGTTATTACATATGTGTATAAACTAAATGGGTAATAATCCGAGCAGCTAAACAATGTGTATTAAAACAGTAAGTTTTGGCAGTTGCTTTTAACTTTGAAGTTTATGTAAAACTAAACAATAATTTTCCCGAAATTCTTTTCACACCTGGTGGATCATTACGGTGACGTTATGTGCCCCAGTTCTCCGTTTGAAAACCATTGCTGTAAATAGTTTGGTTCAATAAATGGTAGACTATTATTTGAATTTTGGGGCGAAATTAGATTTTAGTTTGTATTAAAATCCATTACAGTATGTTATAAATGAGATTAGCTACGTACTAAATTTTTTATTATGCTTGTTCAAAACTAAATGAATGCTTTTAAAGTTTATAAATACACAATATTTTTTAGTCATTTTTATCAAGAATAATCCCCTTTTCCCTTCAATTTTTAAACAAAAGGCAAAAAAAAAAAAAAAATCTATTCTTTTTTTTTTTTTTTTTTTT
>CABFWB010000053.1:483017-529214 GCA_902151455.1 Timema bartmani
CAAGGAGGGATTTTTTTTTTTTTTTGTCGTAGTGCTTTAGGAGGGATGGAAAAGATGTGTGCTGTGTGGTAGGGGTGGCGGGGGTTAATTGAATTTGCAGTAAGGTCGCATTTTTCTCCAGAAGTCCATTCAGTGGCATGCCTTGCTTGGATTGAGTAGCTTGGGGGGGTGGGTGGATGGGTGGGTAAAGGGGTTGGAGGAGTGAGTTATGGGGTGTTTTGGGTTCGATGTAAGAGGGAAGGGTTCCCACCTAGTATGAAATGGGTTGAGGAGAGATTCCTGGTAAATCGTATCCGTAAGAGAGGAGTGAAATGTATTAGCGCAAGCTAGAATAATTTAATTGTGAATATATAACTGAATAGAATGAACTGAAGTTTAACAAAACAAGTATTTGCTTGTAAAAGTTTGCTGTGACAAATTTATTTGAAATTTATGGATATAATTGTTTTTTAAATAAATAAAAAGAATCAGGTTTAAATATTTTTAATACTTTGATTAGAATATTTTTTTACTATTATAACTATTGAGTTTTTAATAAAATAAATCATCAGCAGTATAGTATTATAGTCGGATAAAATTAAGGGCCGATCATAAAACATTTTTAAAAAAACATTCCAACAGTGTCTAGAGTTAACCAAATTTATCTAAATTCCAAAAACATTTACAAAAATTGTCAAAATTGTATGGTCCAGACAGATTGATTTTCGTTAATAACATTAAATTATATTTTGAGAGTTGAAATTCAGATAGATCTGGTCTGGACCTACCAACAGCAAACAGTCTATTGTTTTTGAAGAATCATCAACAAGAGGACATTATTTAACATTAAAATATTTACGATAATGAAGATTTTTTATAACTTAGACCTGTGTTTCCGACTATTTTTAATAGGTTTATTATACCCTTTGGTATCTCATTTATTTCACGGAAATCTTGGTATGTAACTTTTTTATATCCAGGTGCCCTGTGTTTATAAACCCCGTACTAGAAAATAATAAAAATAATGGCTGAAAAACTTACTGTCAAAACACTATATTAATATTAACTAAAATAAGAATGTTTAGTGTTTAATACTTTAGAACATTCTGATATAAACCTCCCCATTTTATTTTCAAGTCACCAATAAGGGACCATTATGATATTATCTTTGAAAATCACTGAATCAGGCCGTAAACGTGTTTTAAATTAAAAGAATGAGTTAATTACAAAACATAAAATGTATTAAGTTGAAGACAGTGATCATATAAGCAAATTATGTTCTTATACAAAAGTTAAAATAATAAGTAGATTTTAAACTTTCTTATCAATTATATTGGTTTTAAACCCCAAAATAAATTAATATAACAATATAAAACCATAATTTAAATATTTGAAAAATCCATTAAGAAAATTAGATGGAACTAATTAATTAAGTGCGAAACAATTCCTTTAACGCGACTGAATAGAGATTCCACCACAAATCTTGCAGTCTACCACTTGTAAGAGATAGTCCGCGACTGTAATACGAGCCAATAAAAATCACCCTCACTCACACCCCACCTTACTTCAAGGGAGAACTTATCTGCCGTATAAAATATGTATCAAGCCTTAGGGGTCCCTTAAGAGAGGGTGCTCCAAGCATTAGAAGGAGGGTAGGGTGAAAAAGGGGAGGGGGGAGGAAGCAACGCCAGATTTCAAGGCTATCTCGCAACACCTCGGGCCAATATATCCCAACATTTAGGAAAGGAAAAACGCTTTTGATAATCATAAAAATACCGTACACATTATTTCCCTCCACCCCCCTTCCACCATTCTCCTCTTCGCTATGTTTACAGTATTTATGCTTTATGGGAGGAAACAGAAGCAAATAAAAATGTTTGGTTACAATAAGAGAAGCGATAGTAAACGTGTTTCGAGAGATAAATAAAATAAATTTCTTTAATAAAATCACATAAGTTCGACTGAGAAGTTATTTTGAGAGCAACGCCAAGGCTTACATATGTTCACAAACGTACGAATAAAAGCTGCCATGGATATTTAAAGGTGAAATAAAAATGATATTCAATTTTTACTTTATCTGCGCCACATATTACTACCTACACAGGATTTATGAATACAATTTTAGAAATAGATTTGGAATAAGGAGGGAATCATTTAGGGTAAATGTAGGCCTACCTATATTAGCTTGAAGGGAAATTACGAACTTATTTAGGGAAAACCTCCCTTAAGAAACCCAACTGATATTCGAACCATGGCCTCCTGATCATCAGAAAACCATACAAGATCTATACATTTTCCTGCGTGTGCATTTAGTGGAATTGTACCAACATTTGTGTGGGAAACTATTTAGGCGAAGTAGTAAGATGGAGTGATAATAATAATAATAATAATAATAATAATATCTAGGCGAAAAAAAATCTCTTTACAAACATCCAAGATTAGAAATTCAACCTCTATCGGGGGAATATCAGACAGAACGAGACCGACTATTTTATTATCCTGTCCATCGGTGCTGTATTAACAAATATAAAAAAAACCGTGTCAGATCTACCTAAGCATTACTCATTTACACAAGTCCTCCATTCCACACATGGAAGCACACGTAATATCGGCAACTGTCCGAGAAACTCTAAGATATATCGTGCACCACATAACGTCAAACACACCAAAAAAAATCCCCTTCCACCCACTCCAAATAAGAAAAAAAAAATCTCATTTTTTTTTCCAGACCGGTACAATTCCTTTATTGCGTTATCTTTAAGCCTTATTTCTCTTTTGTTTTATATCGCCTTAGAGAAGACAGTCGAGAGGAAATTGGAAGATAGAGTGAAGAGAAAATAAAGGGAATTTCTGCACGCGGAGCAGACGGAGAAATGAGAGGCAATGTGTCAGGATTGGGGGATTTTTTTTGTTTTTTTTGTTTTTATCTTTTATAGGGTTTCAAGGAGGGTATGGAGCAATCGTATCTTTTAAAATGTCTCCATTGAAAATAAACCACATTGATATTTATTAGTTTTTATTTTTTTGAACATTAAAATATTGATTATTTGGATATTTTATTATTTTATCACCGCCTCTTACTACCTATTCAGGTTATACTCATATATGATAATCACTCTAATGGGGAAAAAAAAAATGAGAAATAAGCCTTTGAGTGGAACGAGAGTTGAAAACCATTTAGGACAAACAATCCTCAGAAGACCCGACTTGGATTCGAACCCCGATCTTCCAGTCATCAGCAGGCCAGTCTAACCAAGAGATACGCCTCAGATCGTTCGGCCACTGAAGTGAGTTTTGATAGCTGGGTTTGAATGATTTAAACAGAAACGAAAAGCATATATTTAGGTAAAAGATTGAGTTAGTATTCACTGGCTAGTTTATTAAAATCAATTAACATTTTTGTTGGTTATAATGAAGTAGTATAACCTCATGCTCAACTGTCTATTTATTTTTGGCTATGTTCATAAATTGTAGAAAGGAATAAAATACAAATTAAAATTAAGAAAGATTTGAATTAAGAATAAACTAATTCAAACTTGTTTTGCAATGATGCGCTTAATAAAGTAGTACAATACATAAAATTGATAAACACGCTTGGCGTAAGATAATAGTAAAGGGAAATTCTTTTAGTAGACAAAACTATTAGAGGTGAAAATCCAATGATATGTTAAAATGTTAAATTACCTAACATTGAGATAATAATGATAATATAATTTAATAGTAAAAATATAAAATTATTGAGCAAATGATAAAGTTAGAATTATTAGTATAAATAGATTGAATTGAATTTATTTCCCTAGATTGTTTATTTATTGGCTATTTATTTATTTTACTGTCACGGCATCTTACTAACCGCTCAGATTACATACATAATACCAACTAATGTGCTAGATGTGTATGATAAACACCCTTACTACACCCAACTAGGATTTGAAACCTGAAAGCGCCGTCATCGGTCGTCTTGTCTATTGCGAGAGTAATATCTTAAGACCACATAGCCACAGAAGAGGGTAACTGGTTAATTAATTAAATAATGACACTAGGAGACCTTGGTTTGGTTCTGAGTGGTACTTGAGAATATATTTTCTATTTGAATACCTGTTTGTATTTGTATCAAATTAGAAAGTCAGCCTCTTGGTCAGGGAAACCTGTCATATTGAGTAAAATGTAATTTGCCAACTTAGTTGTTAAGTATTGTTCTTATACTCGCACTATCTATGTGATTAAAAAGCTCACTAGAAATACCCCAACAATAAAAAAAAAGATCTTATGTTAATTTGTTTCAATCATAGTTAAGTTACATTAGTTGGAGAATGACAACCAGACACATTAATCAAATCCGATTTTTTCTAACCACTTAACTATCGAGGAATCGTCCCGTTCCTGGGGCCAGATTCTGGGTTTGATTCCATACCTAAATGTAATTTTGAGCTTTATTTAACTTTTAAATGTATGATCCCGCCACACGTCTATATCTGTATCAGAGTTAATTGTATTTTTCTTGTGTTTATGTTTCCAATCATGCTAGTTTAAACACTAAAAAATAGAAAGATTAATACGAATAATGTTTTTAATAATTTTCGAACAAATTATGTTGTTAATCTCAAAACAGTCAAAATTAGAATCAAGAGAAATATTTTTGGCTAGTTTATTTATTATTTGATTTGTGAAATATTAGTATTAACGGAAGAATGTTTCTTAAAAACATACAATATAAAAAGTATTTAAAAAATACGATATAGATAGATCTTTCTTGATCCAAGATTGGCTCAAATAATTTAACATAATTTACTAAATGAACAATGTATTATAGTTATTATAATTCCAAAGCCTTATTTTACTATCACGTATTTTAATATTATAGTGATAATAGTTTTCCTGAGCCTACAATATTTTTCAAAATATTAAAAACGTAAAACTAAAGTGGAGTACAGTAAATTTAAATTTGTCTAAACATAAATTATTTGTTTTAACATTTTATAGATTTTGACCAATTTTTATTTGTTTTAAAAAAAACTGTTTCTTGGTTTATACGGTCAGTTAGATACAGGTCAAGTGTGTAAAAAAAGAGATTTATAAAAATCGTTTATTTTATTAACTAATAAGAAGACTTTCTTTTTTCATCAAATCTCAGTAGCCATTCGGGCTGTACACATGTATAACAGTCACGCAAATATAGTAGGATGAGGAAGATAGAATTTAGAGGATTATTTAACAACATTTTAGTGGCGGGAGAGTGTAAAACCATTTATAAAAAAATATTTACGCACTACACTCAGCTGAGATTCGAACCCCGACCTTCCTGCTAACAGTAAACCAGACTAAATCAGCTCGAGATTTAGACTACGCGACTACCAGTGTGGGACTTGACTTGCTAAAAAAATTTTTTTTACTTTAATGTCTAGTTTTTTTCCTGGTGACGTCAGTGGCCGTAGTTTATCCTACCATTGCATATGTAGATTTAAAAATGCAAACCAACCTTTTCTCATTCGTTCTGGTGGACTTACACAAGTACAATTTCTTCCTTTGATGAGTGTGTGGGTGTTTGTGGTGGAACAAAAGAGGGAAGGAGGTCTAAGGGAACAGATGAGACTCCTAGAAGAAGAAAATGATGAATGAAGGAAGGAGGTAGGGGGGTAAGAGATAAAGGACATGAGAGAATAGGATGGGAGAGAAAAAAAAGGAGGAACGAAGAAGAAAGTATGAGGAAAAAGGGGAAAGAGAACAAATTTATCGCTTGGCCGCTTCGCCCGGCATCTACTAGTGGTGAGGGTAGGATGAGGGGAGTTGTTCCCATAGGTTCCATCCCTTTCCATCCCCCCAACCCCCAACAAAGTATATCCTCCCCTACACTGACTCTTCTGATGTGGGTGGGGCAGGGGGGAAGCTGCAGATTGGGAACTTATTTGAAAAAAAAAAAAGTCCCCTTCTTCTTTGAAATAAATAGTGCACAAATATTTAAAACGTTTTGCAAAGTAAGCTTTACGAATAATTCTAAAGTGGGCATAATCCAATTATTCATTGAGAAACTGAGAGAAGAAAAGCAGGGCCTTGTTAGAAAAATATTCCCTAGAAATATGTGAAGATAATTCATTCATTCACTAATCAAACACTAATGATTGAAAACGTTTATTAATTCTGCAAATTATTAGTTTGGAGCTTAAGCAGACTACATTATAAATTATGAGCCTGATAATAAAATTAATTATTGACTCGCCAATATTATACAAACATTTTAGTTTAAATCTTTTAAAATATGATTTAATCTAAATAATATTATATTTATAAATATAAAGTATAAAAAAATAAAATGCACCTGTAAGGGCACGTGACGTAATCTCACCAGACGTATCGGGTTCGGTTCATGACCGGCTCAAAATAAACGCCCTTATCGTTCTCGATACGCGTGTGTTACTTCTTCGTGGGTGGTAGACTCTGTTCGGATGCCAGGTAGATATATCTACTGCCACTGTTTATGATTAGATTATTGTTACATATGAATTAATATAAAAGTTATATTAAGTATTTTTTTAAATCTTCATGGCTTGAGCCTGCGATGGAGCTATACTGACCAAGTGGCCGCCAGCGTTGGCGCTGATACTGCTAATATTTGCGGATTGAGGGTATTATGTGGTCAGCACAAATAACTCTCCAACCATTAGTCTTAGTTTTATAGACCAGAAGCAATAATTTATTTATTTAAATAACTCCTCATTTGTCCTCGCTAAGATGAGTTTGACCCCGTTCCAGAAACACTACTTCAAGAAAAGTTATGTAAGCACCAGGGATCGAACCCAGGACCTCTGAATCTGTAACCAGGAACTCTGACAACGGTCTTTTTTTATAAATCCATATATATTAAATGAGAGATAGGGTGTAATGAGGTAGACTGGATAGAACTAGCTCAAGATAGGAATAGGTGGCGTACTTATGTAAGTATGGCAATGAGCTTTCGAGTTCCTAATAATAAGTAATGAAATGAGTTTTATTGAGATAATTAAATTGATGTGCCTTCCTGAGTATTTAAGTCACATCTGTATGGATCAACCGCCTGAACGCACGTCGGAGTGGTTAATGCATCTCCTTACACCTTGACTACTAGAACACGAGCTCTCTTTGGCGGGTTGCCCTGCCTCGCGGGATTATACAGGGTGGGGCAGAAACAATTAGACGATTAGTAACTTGAAAATCAACATTTTAACTGAAAAGTAAATATTCACTAGCTAAATAAAAGCAAGCCACATATTACACATACCACATAATGATAATGTCAATCAGGTGAGATCCACCAGACGTCAGGCAAACCTCAGCACGTTGCCCATCACTTTCCTCAGCATATATCGTNCCTAAAAAAACACTCATGTAACCCGAGTGGATAGGGGAGTATTTTTTAACGGACATTTCCTTCGACAATATCTGAGTTTTTTTTTTATGCCAGGGTAGTAAACCATCAACTAACAAATACATTGTTCCCCTGACTAGTTATAAAGTGAAATAAAAGCAGGCCAAATGTTTTACTCTGGGAACGAGAGCTCGGAAATATTGCTAATAAATATGTTATGTTACACACTCATACAATAATAATCAGGGCCTGTTTTAGACTAACTTAAAATGCAAAAAAATTACCTATTAAATGACGCTAAAAACTCTAAATAATTACTTTAAATGTGCAAAAAAGACCTAAAAAAATTGATTGAAATTCCATAGTATGTTTTTATTACAAAAGTTAGGATTTACACTACACGTAAGTAAAAATATCTCTTCTGTTCTCTCCATTTCCAGTTTTTCCTCGGTGTGGACTCGTTTGGAATAGAATGACCCTTATGCAGTCCCAGGAAATCCTTTATTTTAACATTGCTCAGTTTCAACAGAGGAATGTTCGCAGATACCAGAACGTCACACAAATCTTTATAAAAATGTTGAGGATTTTTCTTGATTCGTGAATGCATTTTGTGCAAGCAATAGTTGAGAGATTTTCTTTTTATCGATATTCTGGATACCACAGACATGTTTGTTGCAACTGATATACTGTTGAATGGTTAAATATTTTATCTGATGCTAGCCACTTTCACTTCACATATTTTATAGAAAAGTATTTCAATCTCCATAGAAAAAATATCCTCTCCGAATTCGATAATAATTTGCCTCAAATGACTCACTTTATATGGTTTGGTTTAAAGCATTCTAAATACACATGAAATGATTTCAAACGAATAAATATAACGTGCACTTTATAAATGAAAACTATACATTTAGAATCTTTTGACAGCTAAAATCATGTGTTTTACTTAACATTGGAATACAAATACCTGCTTTAAAAGCAATAGCTCCGCATCCCCCTGCAGCCCTTTCCAGACATGGTATGGTGAGGGATTCACCAGGAATGTAAAGACGGTACACAGTTCATTTGAAGTCTAAAAAATTGCTCTCCCCTCCCCCTGCAACCCTTTCCAAATTAGTTGTAGTGAAGGTATCACCAGGAATGTGAATTTTATAAGCATGCAGGTAAAGAGGCACCAAGTTCATTTTGACTCGCACATTATCTTCTTCAGTCAACAGGTGTGTGGTAAAATATCTGATGTTTGAATATTAATGTTTTATCAAAAAACCGATAATTCATATATATAACCTTTTCAGAGTCATTTTCTAACAATTTTAAATTTACTTTCCAAAACAATACTTAAAAATGACTTATTAAACAAAAAAGCTAGAAAAATGTCTTTAAAATCTGAAATGGCAAAAAAGGACCTATAAAATATACATTTCTATAACCAAGGGACTATAAACAAAGATTATGTACAAATGAGAATTGTCTCTGATGGACCAAAAAAGACGACATGTCATCAAAATCCGGGCCATGCATTAATAATCTTAAAATTTTAAATAAGAATTTTCACTCCTTACCCGCATTCAGTCATGAAAGTGAGTTTTAACAAAATTAATGATTCGCCCTGAAGCGTAGACTTCCTCGCACAACTGTTATCCCCCACCCCATATTTCCTTCTTAACCGAGGGTCCAGAAATCATAAGTAAGACTAAGGCGATGCTGAAGACCGGATGTAAAGGGGTAAGATATTAATCTCTTTAGGCACGTTAATTACACAACCCTCCTTTCCCTCTTTCCCCCCACTCCATATTGCTACAGGGGTGAGAGAGGGTTTGAGGCTGCTCATAATTACACCCCATTCATTGCTAGGGGTGTGATCGCTCTTATTAGAACCCTAGAAAAGTAAGGATGGTGGGGGGGGGGGGAACTAGGAGGTTGGTTCTTGCTTCAAAAGCTCTGAATAAAAGTCTGTATGGAGGGAATAAGGTGGGAAGGGTGTTGGTTACACTTAATTAGTGGAGAGATGTTAGAAAGGATAGCGAGATTTTGATCTACACGGATTGTCATTTATTAAGAGTGCAAACGATTTCCTTGATCGAGGTGAGGAGTCTTATTTTTTTCAATGGAAATTTTAACCTTCTCATATTTATAATAGTAATGTGTTAAGGACGAATAAGGTAGAATTGTGGAGGAAATATACCTGCATTTGCTTGCAGAGCAGGAAGAGTGGAAAACTATTTATGAAAAAAAAAATCTCCCCACCCAAATGGGACTTGATCCCTGACCATTTACCCTCACAAACAAGTAGATACTACTATATTTGTTCACCCAGTGCAAGTGATAATCTTTTATTTACACATTAAAACTGTATCACAAATAATTTCGCCAAACCATAAGTATTCTTAAAAAGTTTTTTCCACAATCTAAGGGTATTTGACTTGACCGTCGTTTATGGAGAAGGGAAGGTTAAGAATCCCGTTAGGATGTAATAAAGAGGGGGAGTGATTCCCTCTAGAGCATCATCCAATCCTTTCATCCCTTTTATGAGGCTGCATTTTCTCCCAATTTTCCTCAGTATATCTACACTTTAAATTAAGTCGATAGTAAACCTTGTATTACCCATACCAGTGTGCGAGTAAATAAAGGTGTCAGTCTCGTCTTGTTTGGCAGTGGCGGGTAGGTCAGGATTGTAATCCTGACTAAACTTATTTGTCACCCCTTCTCACTGCCCGTTCAATAAATCGCATATGTACCATTTCCGTGGAGGGGAAATGGGGAAACATTTAGGAAAACCTCCCTTAGTACACCCGACTGGGATTTGAACCCCAATCTCTCTATCATGGTAGTATAGTATATTTAGAGTGGCGCCTTAGTCCACGCGGCCACCAAATTGAGTTTTTTCTTATTCCTACATTGTATTTCAATCTCAAGCCACGCAAATAAGGGTACGTTTCCTCAAATTTTGCCTTATTAGTGTATATATGCAATTAAACCTGACAAGATGCGGAGCATGTGGGAAAAAAATAGGCCTAAGGCTTGAAATTTTCAAAAGATATATATTAGGTAACTTTTGGATGAATCTTCAAATATTTATGACTCATTAAAAAAATATACCTTGATGCGAGCTCATAATAATTGTGTGTCTTAACCTGATAAAGACATTGTCTGTGTTTGTGTTAAAAAGTCCGTGTGTATGCGAGTTAAATGTTCGGGGCAAAAGGATCACGTATTAAATTACGTTCCGTGATGCCCAAACGAGAGATATTTATCAACTGTTCCTCTCTTTAGATTGCGTTTCGACAATAAATTACCTGGGAACCCAAAATCCTTGTCGTACAATCTCTTCTAAGGAGAAAATAGAAGAGAAAAAATAGTATTTTTTTACGAATTTCTTGTGAACTCAAGAAAAGAATTGCGCAAAAAAGAAACTTTTGAAGGGTATATATTTACATGGCTATTATTACCTTAACTTGCTTTTATCTGATTGAAACTAAATTTTCCTACAGACCACATTATGATTAAGTTTATATAGTTTACAATTTAAATACAAGTGAATGTACACTGTCCCAGTGGCGACTCAAGAAATGTAATTGGGCATAGAAGGGGGTTATACAATCAAGGCTATACCTAGATCTACATTTCGGGGGTAAGAGGGTTTGTGGGCACAGCTCAACAACTGATATAGGTCAAGAAATTGAATTCGTTTCTATTATGGTAGCAAAGAGGAATGATTTATATAAATATTTGTAATGTAATAGATTTTTATAGTTTATTTTCTATGGTTAAAATATTATGCTTTGTTTCATCATAAATTTAGTTTAATTTTAAATGAGAGATCATTATTTAGAGGACTAGAACATTTACCAAAATTTACTTTATATGATTTCAGGGCTGTATAAGCTTTGCTAAATCTCAAAGAAATGAAGTTTTGGGGATTTTTTTTTATATTTCATTTAGTAGATATTAATTATAATTGTTTGAAATATATTTTACTTCGTCATCGTCTTCAAGCCATGTTCGAGACCACTAAAACCTGCTTCGGTGATCTAATAGTCGAAGGTCACTCGAAATAGACTGTAATACCAATGATGGAGGAGATCGGTGTTTGAATCCCGGTTGGGTGTTTTCAAGTGTTTTTTTTTCCTTAATAGTTTTCCACGCTTCATCCACACAAATGAGGGTACACTACCTCTAAATTAAACTTTTCTCATCCCTAACATACTAGGGTAATTAGTACAAATGTGAAGGATGGGTAGTATTATTTGATTTTTAAAAAAAACCTCAAGGCGCTATACTTAAATGCGTTGACTGACTAACCAGCACTGTTAAGAGCTGTGAGATATAAAATGTTCCGTTTTGGAAAATAATTATTTGATTCTTTCCGTAAAATTTACCAAATATTTAAATTGTATACAATCAAGATTTTTCAAGCATTAAAGATTTCCCTACAATTTAAATATTACCAAAAGAGCTACAATAAAGCAATACCAGTGATTTCAGTTCTTTTCCTACAATCACATATAAACTACAGCGCTTGGTGGTTGAATGTGTTACTAACGTTGGGGTTAACCAATCTTTTCTAAGTCACAAATATTGATACGTTAGTAATAATAATGAAAGCCTTTACTTATCCTCCCCTTCGCCTGTGAATCAAAGATCTAACATTTTTACAGGAATATTTTCATCTAGGTCCATCTTCGCCATTTCAAATCCCAGTCGGGTCAAGGTTATTTACTCCTAATTTGAAGCTTAATTGGTTGCGGAACAAAAGATTCTGAGATATCTATAAATGTGGCTAAGGTCATTAAACAATAATGTACTCAAATACCCTAATGGTGGCTTTATTTTGTTGATATTATTTTAACATTCTATCAGTGAGTATAAATAATAATGTTTATCAAGTCTCAGGTGTCTATAGTGGGAGAGCTTTAGGGGAATTGTGTTCCCATCAACACCCCCTCACCCGCTGCTATGATTTTTAGTCCAACCTTTCATGTGTGTTAACAGTACCCCTTTAAAGTCATAAGTTTTTTGTGCTTTTTTTTATCACCACGTCTGTCTGATCTTAAAATGAAGCTTTTACACTAGACACATGTGTTATCTAACTTATTGCTATTTAATTTTATTTAAGTTGTTATTAAAATTATTTGTTGTATTTGTTGAAGTTAAGAGTGGGAGTCGGGAAAACTCCTTTATTGCCTCTTGCCCATTTTTAAGTGCACTTTGGTTTAGTTTAAATAAAAATTAGGTATAGGTTCGTCAGAAATAAATTTGTTTATGATCTCAATGGTATATATTTATTATATAAAGTAATAATTCAAGATAATCCTTAAAACTTTTCTGTAGCATTTAAATAAGTTTAAAGGATAACGGGAAATACATTTTACTGTGACAGAGTGTACAAACTTACATTTAGATCCCCTAACATTTTAATCTAATGTATTTGTTTGAAGTTTATTAATGTGCTCAACAATTATCAAACCATTAAAAAATTATAAACATCTATTTTTAGGTTGGGTGTTATGAATCAAACTTTGTAATTACAATAAATAAATATTTTGTACCATTAATTTAAGGAAAAACTGTATCATTGTAAGAAAAAAGTTGCAAAAGTCTAGTAATTAAAAAGGTATTTGGTTAAATAACAAGCTCAGATAAAATAATGCTTAAAAATTATTCATAAAGTGATTCATGGCTTTGGTCTATGAATAGTTACCCAACCTCATAATAAAAACGAATATTTAAAACACAGATTCAAATTATTCACTTAATATAAAACTTTAATTTCATTTTCAAATGCCAGATAAAAAGGAATAAATCAACACTACTATCGTGTCCGAAACTAACAAAAATGCAAAACAAACAAAATTATTTGTAGTAATTCAATAATAGTTATTCTAAATCTTGTTTAGTAATTTGAACTGTTGGATCTTTGTATTTTGGTTTATTTTTTTGCTCTTGAATCACTGACACATCAAAACTAAACCATTCAACTGCACTTACCAGTTGTCTAGTATGGGAGTTACTTCAACTTCTTTGGCCAACAACTCACCTGAAAAGAAAAAGAAAAATTGTATAAGATTTACCATTTACATGCTTATATACATTAGAATTATCAAAATTAGCCACCAAAACATTGGTACACATTCTTAGGATCGCATTTATATGGAGTGTCAATTTTTTTTTGTCGCCGTGTGCTACTATTACTATTATCAATATTAGCACAGCGTCTTACTATCCATTCGGGTTACACGCACTTACGCTAATGTGTAATGGTAGGGTGATTGTGAGATGAAATAGAGGACCTACAGTTTAACGTGGGATCCGAACCACGGTGGAGGCCTGGCATTCCACACATTCACAAGTTGTGATTAATACAAGTCTTGTCAGAGGTGAAGGAAGGGTTTGGCAATCAGATAAATTGGTGCTGGGACCGAGGATTGAACCCCAGACTTCAGTACAGAAGTCCAACACCTTACACCTAGACCACCAAGTCACCACGTGGTACTACTCATTCAGGTGATAGGCATAATTGATCATTAATCTAATGGGGTAAGGATAAGGAAGGAAGAATTTTAAAGATAATCTAACCTATGTGCGTAGAAGAAGAGTGAGAAACAATCTATGAAAAAACACCTTCAGTATACGAGACCGGTATTCGAACCCCGATCTTCTCGTCATCAGCAGGCAAGTCTAACATAGTGTGACGCCCTCTACCATTCGCCCACTGAAGCGTGTCTTACCTCATAGATGTCGCTAAATAGCCATTGGTTTAAGTGTATAAGAATAGGCCTATACACACACACACAAACACAACCTCGTCATTATATATATATTATATATATATATATATATAATGGTGCCGAGGCACTCGGGGCTTAATCCCTTCCAGTTGTATTGAAAGTATTTTTTTTTAAGATCTCTCACTCTCTTTCGACACAAATTTAAGTACCTTTACATTACTCAGAATCTTTATTACCTGGACCACATTTCATCCATAATATTGTCCTAGGTAATTTTGTGTTACTGTAAATTTCCCTGTACTCATAGTTGAGTGGTAAAGGGTTTGGTCCTAAGATAATGTGGTATTTATTTACGAGCTCCTATCCCAAAAATAAAATATGCTTGACACTGGAGTTGATGGCTTAGTGTCAGGAATGTCGTGCTAGGTTGTTAGTGTAATAATGTGGGTGATTTAAAGATGTATTTAAAAATGTCCTGCTAAACATTGAAATCAAAATTAATTATTAGTTTTCATTCAGCATATCATTTTATATTGGGAGGCGGAAAGAATGTGTCTTCAAATTTTAAAGTATAATTTATGTTGACCTTTAATCAAGACAAATCTAATTCTGTGACCACATGGTCTAAGGTGTCACTCTATTGTTATACTATATTGCCAACGATGGGGAGATTGGGGTTCGAATCGTGTTCGGGTGTACTCTTGGTGTTTTTTCCAAATTAGTTATCTACTCTCACTCCAGGCAAATGTGACTACACTTCCTCTAGATTCAACAATCCTCATCCCTAAATCTCATTAACGTAACTATTAATATTTAGCTCCACGTCTTACCACCCGTTCGGGTTATACGCTTAAGTACTAATTACACTAATGGATTAGGAATTAGGAGGGTTTGAATTTAGAGGAAGTGAACCCGCATTTGCGTGGAGGGAGAGTGGAAAACTATTTAGGAAAATCCACCCCCAGTTCACCCGACCGAGATTCGAACTTCGATCTCCCCGTCCTCGGAGGTTGAGCTCAACACGACTAGCGCTTTAGCCAACTACGCCACCGAGGCGGGTAGCGTAACTATTACATATGCGTATAGTCTTAACAGGTAGTAAGACGTGGTGATTAAAAAAAACAGTGGCATAGCTTTTTATATTATAGAATTCATATTTAGCCTACATAATAGTTTATAAGATATTAACAGCATTAAAATTCTTAGAACAAAATATATTGACCATATAACTTTTTCTAATAAACATTTGAAATTGTTTTTTATGACAAATGTAACTTTTTAGATCAATATCTAGTCACAATTAGGGTATATATTAAAAGGTTGTAGTGGGAAGATATTTTACAGACCGAGTACGTGCATGGAAACCTTAACAAATTTAAAAAAAGCATACTTCAGAAAAACTATTACATTATTTTATGAGACTAGGATATAAATTATAGACCCAAATTACGGTAAATCTGTTACTTTTTAAAGTTAATGAAGTGTTTAAGACTTAATTTACATTTTTATCTTCTCTATTCAGAACAGACACACCGTTAGGTTACGTGATAAGTCGGGTCAGTTATCCTAATTAAAAAATACTCCTTTAATATAATCTATTTTTGGTTTGTTTATTACTAGTTTGATCCACGGATTTTCTTCCTGACAAATCCATCTTAAATAAATTAACTCGGAAGAAATTATGACATAATTTTTCAACCTCTTCTAAATGATCTAATAGATTCTAACTTCACCATCCTTATCATGCAAGTAGTATTTTATTCAGCTTATCTTACTACCTATTCAATTTATACAAATATGTCCCACCTTGGAGGTCAAAAGGTCTAAGGTGTTATTCTCGCAATAGACTAGACCGCCGATGACTGCGAGATCATGGTTCAATCCCAGTCGAGTGTGTGAGGGTGTTTTTTACTAAATGGTTTCCCTCTCTTTATCTATCTACACAAATGTGGGTACACTTCCTCTAAATTTATCCTTACTCATTACTAGACCATTAGCTTAATCAGTACATTATCGTACTAAACAAATGGGTAGTAAGACGCGAGGCTAAAAATAAATAATATACAATTATGAACTAATTATGCTAATGTTTTACGGGCGAGGAAGGTTTAATTTTAGAGACAGTGTACTTACATTGGCATGGGGGGGATAGTGTAAAACCCCTCAGTTCACCCAACCGGGATTCTAAACTATCTACTCGTCATCGGCATCCCAGTCTATTACGAGAGTGACGTCTTGGACTATTAGATCACCGAAACAGGTTACAAGTAGGTAGACTATACATCTTTGTGTATTAATCCACATTGTAATTATGTTCATGCATTTTTCGACAAGTAATATAAATTGACTGCCTTTGTCAAAGTTTCAAAACGTATTTGTGAAGGCAGTTTTTCAGTATTTTTTAAAACGTTTTTAATAAAATACCAAAAATACTATGCAATGGCCATAGCTTAATCCCAATAAGTGAATCTACAGTATAATGTTGGTAATAAGAACCTTTTACAATTTTTTTTTGGTGATCAACATTGATAACATTCTACCATATTAATGTGTTATTTTATTCGTATGGAGGATATGTGTTATCAAAGATGACAATTTCAGATCACATGACTTGATGTATTCTAACGTGAAATTAGGTAGCCTATTGTTTAGCACAACATCTTAATACCCATTTGAGTTGTATTATGTAATAGTTATTATAATGGTTAAAGATGAGGAAGGTTTAATTTAGTGGAAGTGTACCCACATTTGCGTGGAGATAGTGGAGAAAACCATTTAGAGGGAAACCACTCTCAGTACACCCGACCAAGATCGAACAATGATCTCCCGGTCATTGGCAGTCTAATCTATTGCAAGAGTAGTGCTTTAGACTATGCGGCGACCGAAGCGCCTAAAATAGATCTAATAGCTTTTATAGTTGCCATATAAGATCATTCTTATGACAATTGGATTGTATATGTTTTCACCACGTCCTACGTCATGACCATAAACATGTGATTAAATTTGTGATTAGTAAGGTGAAAATTAGAAGAAATGTACCTAACATTTTATGAAGGGAAAGTGTAAAACAATTTATTGAAATTTACCTTCAGTATACCCATCAGGATTCGAACCCATACTTCATGACCGGATTGTCTTACTAAATGAGACTGACATCAAGTCCACGTGTCCATCAATATGCGTGTAGGTGAATAAAGGTAATTTTAAAATCATGATTATTAAAAAAGTATACATTTTATCAATCAATAGGCATACGTTATAAATATTCAAAAAATATTTAGATTGTAAAATAAAAATAATTAAACTTTAATGGACTATGTCTCAAATACCATTGTCTTGTGGTACTCTATAGAGGTAGACCTAGCAGATTTTTTCAAAATAAGATCATCCAGAATTAGATCTAATTTATATTAGCTATGATGCAAGTTTTTATTTTTAATATTTGATAGAATTTTTGCCATACTTTGAGAGGAAAGTATTAATGGGATGTTCGCGTTTATTAGTATGAATGGGCATATTTTTCTGTTTTTTAAACGGTTACAGCGAATTTGTCTAAATGTCTTTACTGTAGGATATTAGCATTGTCATAAATAAAAATAATCTATCAAAAAAATCATCAATATTTTAACGGAAGTAGTAAGTAGATCATATAAACTAAATACAAACTAAATACAGAGTACATAAGGGAGGATAAAACTATTAAAATAAAATATCCTTACTAGCTCATTAGTAACCACATAATCAAAATATTCACATTAATTGCTGTATTTAAGGGGGCATAGGCATACACGATTAATATGTGTGTCATATTCTTCTGAACAACCACTCAGGAACAAATTAAATAAAAAACTTGATTAAACGAATAAGATGAACAAATTAAATAAACAACTGTAATCTCACAAATTATTTTGTAAAGGATAAAAAATAATTTAAAGGTTACATTCATTGAGATAATCTACTTTTTTCCTCTAATATATTTACAGCTTTATTAATTTTAATTTCAATTGCTTTCGTACGAATATTGTTTAAAAACCATGCATGAACACACACACACACAGTCAAGGGTTATATCATTTTAAAATCGCCATAATAAAATGGTAAGCCAAATAAAGCACGTAATATATGGTGAATTCTATCTTGATAGTAACAAAAATAAAAAGCTATCGTGATTTTACTTTTCTACACACCTCCCTTTAAAAAAAACTCTCGCAAATAAATACTCGTGTTACTTAGTTTGTCGAATACAGTGAACAGTTGGGCCACGGGACCCCTTGTTCCAAACGTTCATAGCTTGGTTGGGCTACGATCACTGACCAGGAGAATTATTGTCATAGCTTAGTTTGACCACGATCAATGAACAGGAGGATTATAGATATAGCTTAATTAGACCATGATCATTGAACAGGAGGATTATAGTCATAGCTTAATTGGGCCACGTCACTGGCCAGGACTATAATATAGACCTGCGGATAGATATGAATTTGGCCCCACTAATATTTTGCCTTATAGTAGGTTAGGCTTGTTTAGGTTAGGTTAGATTAGGTTAGGTTATATTAGCATTTTGTTGTGTCTTACTAGCCATAACTTGCTGTTTTTCGCTCACTTGTGAATACATTTACAACCATCCTAAATAGAGTGCCCCAACAGCCGTGGCTGAGTAGTACACCAGTACGCCTTGCTTACAATATTCTAGAAGCAACTCGTGACCCAACTGTAATGTGGGATTAACGATACACTTTTAAACGCAAGTCATAACAGATGTGCGTGTCCTAACTGTAATACGCCTGTCGAAAATGTTACTAAGTACAACCTTGGAAATCATGTAATTTAAAGTCTTAGATTAATCTAAATAAGTCTTCAATTAGCTTTAACAACAAGAAAGCTAACAGTTTTTAGCTGGTACTTTGTGACGTCATTATAAGTAGATACATCATATTCTTAAATGGATGGTCCCTGAAATAATGAAACAAATTATTTTATCTCGAAGAATGATTTAACACATTGTGCGATAGAAATATAAGAAGCCAACAAAAATAGGGATAAATTTTCGAAAAGAAAGAGAAAGAATAAAAATGTATGGGAAGAGGATTATGGTAAAGAGTAGTAGAGTTTTGAAGAAAAAAATATATAGGGTGGAAAGAGGGGGGGGAGAAAAAATAGGACTGGGGAATAAGAATGCGCATATTAAAAGGAAGCTGAGGCGATGGATCTTGTTGGGAAAGAAGAGGGAAAGTGTGTGTAAGAAAGAAAGAAAGTTTAATTTACGAGCCAAAGTTAAGAGAAGTGGTAGTGGGGGAAGTGGGGGGGTAAGGCGGGGGGAGAAAAAAGTGTGAGCCTAGGCAAAGCAAAGGAAGTGGGAGTAGGGAAAAAAAATTGTTCCTTTCCTTTTAGACTGTTCCAGGCAGGCGGGCACTCAGCGCGAGGCGTCAGATGGGACCAGATAGTCGCAGGCCCCAAAAAATAGATACAGTCATTTTTATCCTGAATGGTAACATTTAAGCCTGGAAGGATTACACAGTGGCCACAAATTGTAAGCTACTCCATTGTGTCATTTGTAAGGGTGGGGTTGATCTCTTTCAATGAAAACTGAGTGTACATACTTGAAAAAATATTTTAAAATCTGTTATGAGGATATATCTAGGTTAGTTTCTAAAATATTCAAATAAGTTAAACGTATAAAAAAATCCATAACGTCAGCCTACAAGCAGGCTATATCGACTGAGTACCCACCATAAATGGGCGAAAATAGTTCCAAAATTTGTGGATAGAGGATTTCATGTGGTCAGCAAAACGAACCCTCCGGCCAATAATCTCAATTTTCTAGACCGTATACGTTACTTATTTATTCAAGCAGCTCCTGATTTGTCTTAACGAGGCAGAGCTTTAGCCCATTTCAAGCCCAATATTTGACAGAAAATTCTGGAAAGGCCGGGGATTGAACCCGGGTCCTCTGGGTCTGTAGACAGGAACTGTTGACCCATTGGATCACAGAGGTGGACAGTTAAATATATAAATAAATCAATCATTTTTAAAATCGTAATAATTTTACAAAAAAAACTTTTTTTAATTGTATACTTTCATTATAACTATATATTTCTAAGCTAATCGGATAGGGATGGTGAAGGTGTACTTAAAAGGGAAATAAAAACAAATTTGCGGTAAAGGAGAGTGGGAAATTATTTAGGATTAACGTCCCTAAGAACACCCGACTGTGTTTCAAACCTTGATCTCCCTATTAGCGGTCTAACACGAGGGTGACGCGTTTGACGATGATACCATCGATGTGGTTAAAATTATGGTTATCAAATAATTAATCTAAGGGGTAATAATGAGGAGGGTTACTTAATATACTAAAACAATGTAGCTATGCATAATTTATGAGAGTAAAGATCTAGATGCAGGACTAAGTATATTAATTTTAATATTATTTCAAGTTATTAGATCCATCTCATTTTTTTATTTTTTTTTAAATCATCTTTTACAAGGATTTAAATAAACTGTAGTTGTAATCATTTGTTTTAATTCTAGAAGCTTGTCAATAAATAATAACGTGAAATGATATTTTCCACCGATTTAAAAGTAAATCCGATGGTAAGAAACCGTAGTTTGAGTGTAACTTAAATATTAACATATTTTATCCAAAAATTATAGCTACAAGTTTAATTTTTATGATCGTTTAAGGTCATCTAGAAATTAGAGGTATCACAGGAAGTAAATAATTAATGCCATGTAAGAGGGCTGTGTTTAGCAAATTTAATCAGATTAGGTCATAATATGTTTTTAGTACATTTTCAGCAGTGTTTTTTTCTAAATGTATTTGCCAAAATAAATAGTTTTTTAAAAACCGTCTTTAACATAGATAATAAAAGAATAAATGTGACTAAATAATTGGTAATACTTGATCAAACATATTATATACGATCCAATATTAATAATTTTTTTTTACTTTTTGAAATGTTGGTCTAAGGGGGATAAAATATATAACTGAGAGATTAGTGTCAAAAATCAACAAGGGAGCTAAGCTAAACATAAACAAGTCCCTTGGATACAAAATATAATTTTTATATAAGCAGTAGTATATTAGAAACTGGTAAAAATTAAAATTGAGTGCGAGAGCTAATTCGCAATAATTTTATTTTTAGCACACGATTTATATAAATAATGAAAAATATCAAACCGAGGGAGCTAACCAATGCCAATTAGGATGAATACATTTGTTAAGTCGAATTTTTATATATTTTTAAAGACCTTAGATTTATTTTAGCAATTCTAAACCTATTTAATTTAATGTTTAATGTTTTTACTACCGTCACCAAACTGTCACTCAAATTAATTACAGAATTTTTGAGTGGGGTCGAATATTGCTAGTATTCACATGTTCTTAACTTATTAGGGGGTATTTTTCATTAACTTACTGAACCAATTGATTATAACGACCTGCAAATTAGCTTATTTCTATGACAAACACAACAACCAATACCCCCGTTGCTAATTTAACACTGTAAAAAGGGATGTTTCAATTTTACCCAATATAAACTTTTCACTAGTGCCCGAATTCAACCTGCGACCCTTAACAAAATATGCAGACGCACTACTGACTGAGATAAAGTATCGGACTTACTTTCTTGTTATTTAAGTGGATTCATTTGTGTGATCCTTGGCACTAATTAATTTTAAAATTTGCTAACTTCTTTAAAAACTATTAATAACATTATTTTATGATTTTGGTAAAAAAAAAAATTTAGAAAATACAAAAACTTTCATTTGCGGCTTACAATAATGACATTTTCTATATTATTAGAAAAGCTTATTTTGTTTGGTAGTAATAATATATATCATCAAAAGTGATTGTTGATCACATGACTTGACGTAAGAATGTATTAAAGTAATTTTAATAAATTTGAAACGATCATATACCGTTCTTTATACTGGAATCTTACTATATCTTACTTGGCTCATAGATTCTGATACACGTTTTAAAATAATGTATATTTTGTACAAAATCCACTATTTACCATTTCGCACAGCTACGTCCATTATGGATGTGTAATTTAGGCCCCCACCCCCTTAATATATGCATAGCACCCTCCCCTCAACACAGACCCGCCACTTGTACAACGACAACGCTAATGTCTGTCTAATTCCCGCCAACGCTCCTAGTTTGTTGTCTTCACTCAATATTTCATTCTTTATCTCCAGCTTATTTCTAACCGGTTGGTTAGGGTGTGGTTGTAAAACCGGGGCTCGCGAACTCCTTTCGGCGCGAACAAAAACTCTAATATGCCATCTCGGTGGTAATGGTCTATTATGTAATAATTTTCAACTTCATTTACAAGATGCCCCAATCGGTGGGCACGTGGGATAGATATCTATCCCGGTTCTCTCGGTATGGGGAGGTCAGATTCGAATCTCGGCCAATTCACTTAGGGTAGTTTTTCCCAAACTAGTTCACGTAAATGAGGGTACTTTTATCTAAATTATATCTTTCTCATTCTTAGAGTTAGTCTAATAATACCCATTTTGGTTGCTCGCATAAGTGATAATTACGCTAATGTGTTTGGGGTGAGAGAGGTTTAATTTAGACGCAGTGCACTCAAATTTTCATGAAGTTGGAGTGGAAAGCCATACGACTGAGAAACAAACCACAATTTCCCCGTGATTGGCGGTCCAATCTAATAGTAGAGAGACGACTCAGACCAGTGTCCTGCAAACGGTGTTCCGAAAACGGTGTGCCACTGATACACTGATACACACTGGATTACCACGGCGGCAAGTTAGGTGTGCCGTGCGGTCACAGAACAGAGCGCCAAGCATCGTTGCTCAATAAGAACAGGAATTAAGTTAGTACGAGTGGTAGCCATGTGCTTAACGCATCTTTTACTAATATTTTTAATACATATGACGAATCAAAAGTTTTCGCGTGAAGTTTGAGCTATGGCATAGCAAATCACAAATTGTTTGAATGGAATGTGTCTAAACGTTCAAGAAGCCGGTACAAGAATTTTAACCTGTGATCTTGGAACATTTGAAGTTAATAAAGAAAAAATAAAGTTTATTTTCCTAATTCTGAATTAATGTAGCCTATACAACCATTAGACTGGGTACGAAATTCATACTCTGCTGGCATGGTGAGTACCCAAAATAGTGTGCCGCAAAGATTTTAGATTTGTTAAGTGTACCATGAACTTACAAAAGTTTGTGGATCAATGACTTTTACAATTCAGCTACCAAAGCAGGTATATGTAGGCCTACCTTTTAAAATAGTTATTCTAAATCATCTTAGGTTAATTACGTGTTATGCTGATATGTTATAATCTTATAAGGCTGAATCAAAGTGCATCTAAGTAGTTCAAATTATATCGATTTATAACGTAGGAATAGTTTATTTGTACTTGATTTAGTAAATAATTTAAATGTAGCTATATACTATACAATGTTTTTAAGAATAAATATACCAACTTTCAAACACAAGCCAATATTTTTAGTTTAAGTGACCGTTTAACTTTCGCTGCTCACATATATTTTCCTTTTACCTTTTTTCTCTTGTTTTGCCGACATCTATTGTCATGGTTGATTTTACTCTTTTTTTTTTAACAATACATAAAAAAATAGTTCAGACCTTGTGCTACATACTTTCTCTTCTCTTTTTTTAGTAGTTATTTGGAAGGTAAAAAATGTCAATTCTCTTAACTTTCTAAATTTTTTACCGTCTTCTAAGGATTTTTTCTCTCTAAAGTTGGAATATTTTGAGGATATAGTGGTCAGTTTTGTGTTGGTTTATTCTAAAAACGGTTGCTTCGGATACTTCGAGTTATTGGGCCAAAATAAATTTAACTTTGGTTTGAATAATCATTTTATTTACGTAAACATGGCACCTAACGAATATTAACTTGAGTGTTGTGATACTCAAATTTAATCTATAGTTTGTATACATTAGTGAATATTAATAATATTTTCAAACGAATAAGTAGAGAAGAAATCATCTCATCTATATTAAAACAGATATTTGTTTCGCTGCTGAAGGTAAGAATAAATGTTGTCATTAATCTAATTTTTTGAATTCGATGTTCTTATTCTTAGGAATATTTTCTTTTTAAGTTAAGACACCATGATTTTTAAGTAAAGAAAATTAATTTAACAAAGTCTAGCTACATTGAATTAATTTGAATAAAAAAAAGCTATCGCTCTTTTGCACAAACACAACTCTAGGTAATTGTGACTTTGCAAGAAGAAATTTAGTATAATGTTTTAACAATCATTGCAAAGTTGACGGATATGTAATTGTGTAGGTGCATAACTTGAATGCGCAATCTTGAAGATTTGAAAAAAAAAACTTATATTTTAACAAAATATAGCTAGATTAAAATTATTTTTTAATATACCACGGATCATACCTGTCATAATTTTTTTTAAGTGTGGTATATCCTATTCCTTGGGCAAAACTATTATTCTACTAAAAATGAACATAAGGGACAAAAATAATCAATTAATATGTGTACCCTAATTTATGATCACGCCTGACCCTTTAGCTCAGTCGATAGCATGCCTCCCTACTGATATATATATATATATCCTGGGTTTGATTTATAGAATTGACCCTTCCCCCCTCTTTTTGGCCCCCCCAAAAAATTACAATTTGGTAAATTGAGGTTACCTTTTTCTGATTGATAAATTAACGTCGGAAAAAATAAACGTTTTGTCTCTTCTGTTGGTTTGTAAATTGTGTACCGATATTAGTAGGCTCAAAGTTTGAGTTAAATACCATCAAGTATTAAAAAAAAATATATATATATAATTCAAACTATATTGGGACCATATTATATTTATGAATGCATCTCTTATGTAGACATTGGTTATCATAATTGGTATGAAAATAAAATTTATTACAAACATTGTTTAGACCAACAAAATATTACGAAAATAATGTTTTTACAAACCAGACCTAAGTTTGAATTTCATGAAATAGTACCCATCGTATAACCAAAAGTGTAGAAATATTAACTACCCTGTAGGATTATGGAAGTTAAAATAGTTAATTGAGAACAATTATTTCGTAATAAAACATATAGACATTTAATATAAACAACATGTTTGATTTAAGGTGAAGCTTACCGTTATCAGCTTGCGACTATTGAACGTTATATAGGTCTACATCATGTTCACTTTTAAATACCAACCTTTATAAATATATTATTCAACATTTTATAAAGTATTATTTCACTTCCAGTTGTCAAAATTGTCAAAATTTATCAAAAGGGAGTGTCGCAGAACTTTGGCTTGAAAACACATTAAAGTAGGTAAGTAACTTTTTGTTTTAACTGTCGGAAAAACCCACTTCGATGGTCACATGGCCTAAAACGCTACTCTAGCAGTATACTAGACAGCCGATGATGGGGAATTTCTCAGTCGGATATACTGAGATTTATTTTCCTAAATGGTTTTCCACTCTTTCTATGCAAATGTGGGTACACTTCCTCGATATAACCTTCCTAATTCCAAAAACCATTAGCATAATTAGTACATAGGCGTATAGCCTGAAAGGGTAGTAAGACACTGTGCAACATGACAATCGAAAAAGTTTCTTTTAATTGTAGTTAAATTATAATGAATGGGTGACGAGGCTATAAGCTAGTTTTTAGTTGACACATGCACTTTCATTATTTTTAAAAGATTGATATTTTATTTTAAATAGTGTCAGATGAAATAGCCCATATAAAATAGTAGCGTTCATATAAACCTATTCCAATAATAAATTATTCCAAAATGTACCATATAAAATAAGTAACGCAATACAAATCTCAAGTTTGTAGCTATACTTTATTTATTGCTTTTTGGCCTAAAAAAAATAATAAGTTACATAAACGTAGATGTAATGTACGTCAATAGTAAGAATGCACACGATCTGGCAACACTGTAAAACAAGGTCAAACCTGTGGGAATGAAGAAAAAAAACAGGAAAAAAAAAAGTTGAAACTACTTTTGGTAATAAAAGCTTACCAAGTCATATAGACCTACCATCCAATTCCCAAATTACAATTATTTTTTTTAGATTTTTCTTAAGTAGAATCCACCATTTTACTTATGCAAATTTATTCAAGCACTATATAAATAATATTTATTGAACCACTTTATTTTTTTAATGTAAGACTTAGACTTGAATGGTTATTGTCCCAAGATCTTGACCCTACAGGTATATCATTACAACTCAAGTCCGGACCATTCTAAAGGAGGAAATACTAAACACAGGTTCATTTACTTAACTTACTGCCGGCGCACATAATATTACTTCTTATAACAATGCCAAAGACAAATGCTCACGGTCAGTCACGAATTAAGACATCAACATTTACCATCGCTCTTTTCACTGGAAGGGGAAGAAAAAAAAATATGGTCAAACCAAACACATCAAATAGTGTTTCATAAAAGAAAAAAAGTGAAGCATTTATAAAATAGTTTACAATCCCAGTTAATATAGGCTGCAGTAGATATTTTTAACTTAAAGATTATAGGTTAATGTAGAGTATTCTATTCGAAAACTAAATAAATCGTTTTATTATAATAGCCAATTTCAAAGTTAAATTAAGTTTAGAGTTTCCAAAAGAATGGAGAGATTCAATAAATAAAACTATTTAAGTTGGTACCACTTCTTACTATCTGTTCAGGTTATACGGCCTTTATACTAACTACGCTAAAGTATTAGGGATAAAAAGATTGAATTTAGAAGAAGTGTACCTGAATTTGCGTGGAGGAAGAGTGGAAACTATTTAGAGAAAACCACCCTCAGTAAACCCGACTGGAATTCCAACCCCGATCATCGGCAGTTCAACCTATTGCAAGAGAGATCCCTTAGAGATTAGACCTTGCGGCTACCGAAACGAGTCAATTAAAAATCTAGTTCATCCAATTAGGTTATCCGTATAAAAAAGTCAATCAAAATTAAATTCAGCCTAATAATGTGGTTTATGCTGCGTTAAAATATGTATTATAGTTTATTACAAAAATAAAAATGTTATTCAACTTTTTAGATAATGGGTGGTGAAATAATTATGAATTAAGTCTTGGCCTACCACATTTGAGTTATTTTGAGCATTTTATTTTTTGTTATAAAAGTAATATTTTATCTAAAATTATCGGTTCATAGTTCTAAAAACAATGTTAGGGACCTTTGAGAATATATCTATTGTTATATACAAATATCACTCACAATTATTGAACTTTTAGTTCTTTGGCAGTAAAACTTCAATAAAAAATAAACACGGAGTGGTTGATATAACACTGAAAACATCGTGGAAAGTATCCAATAATATTTGTTATAGAATTATGAATTTTAAATTTCAAAAATCACAGCAATTTTTCAACAAAATTTAAAATAAAACATTAATGTTAATTTTTTTTTTATTGTTGCCATACCCTTAAGCTATAGACCTAGTGTTTTATGTATAGTTTTAATACTCTTACATATTCTCTTAATTTCAGAAGGTCCATAACAAAAACTAATTTAATTCGCTTATTCAGTTAATAAAAGATATATTTAATGTATAGGTAAATAAAATTGTAAAAATTATTATTAGAAACATCATTTTGCTGAGTAAAAACTGCAAAACAAATCATTAATCTTGTGTTTATTATTTTTAGTGTGTATGAGAACGGTTCCAAAAATTGAGCATAGCTACCAGTTCTTTGTTTAAGTGCAGTTAAAGTGGTTTTCTCTCCTCATGCAATGCCATGCGGACACCCAAATGAAACGCGCTGCTGTGAGTGAGTTACTGATTAATTCCGGAATAATTAGAAGCAGGTTAATTAGGACGTATGTTTTGTGCTGCAGTAGGGTGAGAGGGTAAGATAGAAAAGGTGTGAAAGGGAGTAGGGGAGGTCTAGGAGGGTGTTAAGGGTAAGATAGAAACAAGCACGTTGTTTGTTTTGACGGTATCTGGTTCTCGCTAACTATTCTACGTTAGGGGATGAACAAGGAATTTGAATTTCCAACAAACATTACTCTTACCCCCAATGTAACACAAACATAGAAATATTCTAGTAAAAACTTTAAAGGAAGTCATTTTTCAATGTCAATGCATCGTTTTATTTCTATTCTCAATCGTTCAGTTGACTACTAAATCGAAAATAAATGTATACATATGGAAGGATAAGCTTTCCGGCACATGGTGTACCGTTGCAATTTAGGCTTGCGCCATCTGTAAGACAACCGGAATAACAGGAACCACCCCTTCACAAGACGTATGACCGACATTAGCACAGATTCTGTAAACCAAGTTTCTTACACCCAAGTTACCCTCAATCTTATACCCTCCCTGCTCTCCTCAAACACACTTACACACACACAAACACAAAGACAAAACTCTAAAACACAAACTTCCCTAATCCGTCCACCACAAGGGTTCAGTCTTCCAGATGTTAACTATTACCCACAAACCAAATTCACCCAACAAGATACAACCAACAAGCATATATTTCTAAAGTCCGTCTTGTGTATCATTGAACACACTGCAAAAATAATGTATTTCATTATTTTGCATTTACGTTCGGAAGTTTGGACGTTGTTGATTGTCCAAGAATGAATTTATTAAAAGGTTGTTAATGGCTATTAATGTTAAATGAATTAACACTTATCAGTCTATAACAGGGTTCGGCGAACATTTTTTGTAAAAGGCCAAATAGTAAATATTTTGTGCTATGCGGGCCAAGAAGCAAACTCGAGTATATTTATTAGGTACGTAGGCCTGCCTACTTAAATAACAAGAAAAAAAGTTTTCACAAATTTATTGAACGAAATTTAAAGGGATAGTATTAATAAGTAGACCACAATTGTTTGAAATAAAGCTTTATCAATTAGAAGAATGGGATTGTGTTTTTTGAGATAACATTTCACTAAATTAGGGTTAAAAGTTGGCATTCCCTATCATAAAAATTGATTGCAAATGTTTATTTGTTAATGCTGACCTGTATTGAGATTTTACAGATTTTCTCTTTGAAAATGTTTTTTCACACAGGTAGGTGCTACCAAATACATATATAGAACCCCGAGCATATGATCTTAATTGACCATAATCATCGCTTGGAAGACAATTATAGAATTGTGTTAGATACTTCTCTTGAAATTTTCCTCTAAGCATGTCATCACACTGCAGATCAATCACTTCAGTTGAAGGTTGGTTGGAACTCCTCAATTAAACGGTCAAATGATTTTGAAATATGGAAATATCTTTTGAACCTGCATCAAGATAAAAAAATACTGCTTGATTTGAATTTGAATTTGAATTTGAATATTTAACACCCATTCTTAGCTCGCGGGCCGTACAAAAAGAGACGGGGGGACGGTTTTGGCCCTCGAGCCTTAGTTTGCTAGCCCCTGGTTTATAATAACTTTTTTCTGTCACAATGCCACACTGATTTTTCGGGTAATACGCATATTAAATAGTTACGTAATGTGTTAGGGATGAGTAAGGTAACATTTAGAGAAATTATACCCGCATTTTCATGGAGATGGAGTGGAAAAACTTCTAGGAAAAACTCCCCTCAGTACACCCAACCAGGATTCAAACCCTACTTTTATTGACAGTTTAGACTATTGCGAGTGTAATCTTTTATACCAAGTGGCTACTGAAGCAGGTTTGTATGTGTTATCTATGGTTATCAAACAGTAGTGTATTGTTTTTTTTATAAATGTGTACATTAAACACGCAGCAACATTATCTGCAAAATCAATAGTTGATAGACAAAAAAGTATTTAGCTTACATTTCTTGCTAAGTAATTTGTGTGAGATACATACTTAACTGATTTAAGATATTTAATTAAGATTTTAACATCTGAAACACTAAATTCATTGGAAAGGTTTGTTCAAATAACTACACAACATTTCACAAAGCTACCAGTGCTAAACAAAAGAAATGAATAAAGAATATGTGACCAATGTACTTTTGTAGTGACGATTTTATCACTATTCATAAATTGTAATGCTAAAAACTGCTGTGCTAGCTTAGTACCATAAAACACACACACACACAAAGAACCAGTATCACAGAACTGCTAAATCGACATAAAAAAAAGAAACTCCTTGGAAATACAAAATAAAAGAAATTGCAGTGAAAAAAATAATATTTCCTTTCATTTCAGTTCGGATTTAGCTTGTAGGAAATCTTGGACAGAGAAATTTTAGGCCAAAGAAACCATGTATCAAACTCACGAGAGGATAAAAATAATATGGAGAAAGGGGGGTGAAAAAAGGAGACCAAGAGAACCACTAACTCAACATTTTTAAGAGGAAGAGACACGAATAAGAAAAAAAATCTACTGTTGTTTGTCCTGTGGCTTGAGATGAAGGGTTGGGGGGGAGGGGTACTTTTAGTCTCCGTGTATGTTCCTGTTCTGTGGACGTTTCTCATTGGTCAAGTTCAAATTCTTCCTTTGCCTTCTTAAACAATCTCCAGGTAACCCGATTTATCATTTTGAAGAAGATGAACAACAACAAAAAAACGGAAAGGTTGGGATGAAAAAAAAAGAGAAGTCTACTTACCAAACAGGATTCTACTATCGATATTAAAAACATCAACCGAATAATTAGTTTTTCCCGAATAAATTACATATTTACAGAGGGGAGTACTTTAAAAGAAAGTAGGACCCAAATGTGTATTCGTTGTAAAACGTGACAATATCATTACCACTAGATTGTACTATACTTCATTCTGTTTATATAACTCCCTGGCATTAATGAAATAGAAAACTCATGACCGCAAGAACGTAAAGGCTTGCCATTCAACCCTATTCCGAGACGCCTCTATCCCATCCATATCGTAGCACCCAGCATATTTGAAGGTTACTTTTACCTATCCTCCCCGTGACGTCTTGGTCTACCAATGGGTCTTCTATCTTAAAGATTCCCAACTAAAATGTTGTGTACACACTTGTCATCCACATGTCCACCTCATCTCAGCCTGCGTGCCATGATTAGTTTCCAAGAAAAAAGTGCATACGTTTAGAATTATTGGTACTCGTATATATAACTATTCCTTTACCCAAAGTTGATCCAAATATTCCCAAAACGTTGTAATAAATGTTGTTTGTCTGCAGGAAGTAGCCTAGTAACGTAAAAACGTGTTCAGCAGTGCTACGTTAAATTAATGACACAATCTCCCTCCCAATCCATCAATAAAATTTTACTATTACTATTACATAATGACTTTTGTCAATTTTATATCACTCAGGCTGATTACAAAATTTAATGTTGATGTAAACGTCACGTGTTTATAAACATTCGTAATTAGCACTGCATAATTAAAACGACAAATTAGTGAGTTGAATCGATAGCACGAATGTGTTAACCATATCGATATTTCATCAATGCTATGTATCGTTATTACACGTATCTAAAGGTGTGTTAATAATATATTCTCCACGCGTTAGGAAGGACATGATTAATGGATTCAGAGTAGTAACTGTACCTCGACAAAACATTGGTGCGGTAATTTACAAAGGCGTCATCACTGAAAGGCAACGAAACAGAAGAAGACGTCTTACATTCTAGAAATAAAACGAGTACTTGAGCTATGTGAAAAAATAAAAAAGAGGTTGATAATAAATTAGAGAAATATAAAAGTCTACAAGGTTTATTTGGAGAAATTTATAGTATAATTTAAAGTTAAAATACAGACTATTTGTTATTCAAATTTAGTTGAACTTTTTTAATATTAATAACTTATTATGAACGTCAAAATTATCCCTTTTTATAATCTTTGAATTGATTATTATTTTTACAAATTAAAGTAGGTATAATATGCAAAAATAAAAAGTAAGCAATCTTTTACAATTCACGTTTAGTGTTTAGCATAATATTTAGATATTCTGAAAATTGAAAAATGACACCTGGACACAGGAGTCGAACCTGGGACCTTCAGCTTGGTAAGCCAATGATCTAACCACTGAGCTATCCAGGAATCATCCCGTACTGAGGGTCATTCTCCCAGGTGTCATTTTTCAATTTTCAGAATATTATATCTAGATGAGGCTAAATCCGTACTAAAATCAAATATATTAGCTTTGGCTATTTGATTCTTAATACTATTTAAGAGTTAAAGATTACTTTTATGGTTTAAACAATCTTTTTTATTATTTAAAAAAACTACTCCAAATGAACAGTTTCAAATAAAATTAATAAATCTTCTATTCATGTGTGTCACAAACTGATAAGCGAAAAATGTTCGTTTACAAATATTGCTTTATTGTCTTTTTGTGCACTAAAGTGTGTAAAATTGTATTAGATTATACAAAAAGATATAATTCTCAACTTATTCTATTTTGAAAATAAAATAAGATATATATTTTCAAGCGAATAAAAAAACACACAACGATCAAACAAGATTTTATATATATGCATACCATTAAACATAATTCCCAAAGTAGTTCTCCAAAAAGTGCGTTTAAGTTTTGCATAATAATACAAATTAAATAAAAAAGTAGGCAATTATTTGTTCATAAAACCAAAAATTAATAATAATACCGGAGTTAAAAAATATAAAACATGTTTGGTGTGGCTAATTGTTCATTTACATTAGCCAAGGAGTCTCCGGTTCACTCATTCATCAGGATAGTCGCCGAGCGTCCGACATTTTAAGCGGCGGTAAATTGTGCTCAGGAGCTTGCTTTGCAGCCTGCAGCTTCTTCAAGACCACAGGTCTTAAGAGAAGACAAGTCTTTCTCAAGGCTAAGGCAAAATACGAGCCAGAAGTTCACACTGCAAATAGTAGCCTAAAGTTCAAACAAAAAAAACCCAGCCAAATTGGCATCCGAATAGTAATCTTAAGGGTACTAAATGGTAGAACAACGAAACGCATTGCAGACGTTTAGAAATATCGAATTATTTGCCGAGGTTTTAAAATATATTTTTTTTAAGAAATTAAATGTGAAAATTATCAGCAGGCTTCTGACCAGTTAAAAATATTAAATTTTGAATCTAGAGTTTAAAAAATTTTCAACGTCGCTTTTCTCGAAAAATTTTACTTATAAAGCCGCGTCCCCACTCAGTCGACATTATCGAGCGACAAGGTCGATTGACAATGTTGAGTCAGTGGGGATGTTACAATAAACTTTGTCAATCGACAAAATATGTCGCTCGACGTGTCGATCGATTTTCCATCTAGTTTTGGTAAATATCAAAATATCAAAGGAAGTCCAGTCGACTCTTGTAGTGTGGACGTGTTTCAAACCTCAGTCGAGATTCAACCATCGCAGGATATGAGTATTTTTAATTATTATTTTAGAAAAAGTTGCACCAAGAGGTGCTTTCTTATATTATTTTTTTTGATGCCATACACATTAAGTAAGTATCGTAGGGTCAAATCAAGACACTCCTTAGTGGCAATGGTTTGTCTGAAGTTAAATATATATATAGCACCGCGTTTTACTACCTGTTCGGGTACATGCTTAAGTACTAATTACACTAATGGATTAGGAAATTTGGAAGATTGAATTTAGAGGAAGTGAACCAGCATTTGCGTGGAGAGAGAGTTTAAAACCATTTAGGAAAAACCACCCCTGGTTCACCCGACCAAGTTTCGAACCTCGATCTCGACAGTCTAGCTTAACATGAATCTGGCGCACTAGCCAACTACGCCACCGAGGTCGATTTGTCTTAAGTTGATATCCTGTTTACGTATCTTTGGTCCAATTATTTGAAATACATTTTCGAACTGATAAGTTATTCCAGATCTGAAATATTTGTAGAGATCTGATAAAAATTGGAAATTTACGTTTATCTAAGTACACTTAAAGACATATTCATGGGAAAATTAAAAAGGAAATCTTTTTTGGAATGCTAATTAATGCCTAGATACAAAATTTATTCAAAATCGTTAGAGTGGATTTAAGATAATATATATAAGCCTATATATATAGCCCTTCAGTAAACTACGCTTAATTTTAGGGTTAAATATCTAACAACAGAATAATAAATTTTAACCCGCTCGGTAACATGGTTTCAGCTCTTGGCCGAGACATAAATACATATAGCCTACAGACACACGGCATCGCGAAAACTACTTTTTCAATTGCAGGGAGTTTTAAAACGTCAGTATTTATCAAAATCTTAAGTTCAATTCTTTTGACGATCTCTCTCCGATGCGTTGAGAGAAATTAAAATTATTGTAGAATAATATTAAACTCCAAACAAATAGGCTACTATTTAATTAGAACGGAGTGTACATTGAGAATATGTTGACAAAACAAAAAGTCGTCTTGAGAGTATGAACAAATCCATCATGGCTGTTCGATGCAAAAAAAAAACACACTACATAAATGATTGCTTCAAGCGTAAATTGATTGTGACTTGTAAAACAAGAAAAGGGGCAATTTACTTAATAGGCAGAGTTTAGATGAGACTATTAAAAAAGAATCTGAACGTTCGTATGGAATTAGCCACACACCGAACGCCAGGAAAATATGTACATATACTCACCAATTGATAATTAATTTGATTATTCCTTTGAATTTCACATGAGCATGTTTTTAATCTGTCTCCTTCGAAATAGGTCTATTAACCTTGTCTATTTAAAAAATAACATCCTTGGAGGCTACATAAAACAAAATTTAATAGACCTATTTTAATTAAACACAATACAATGGTGGTAAGGTAGAGTGTATAATTAATAAGTTCAGTGCCAAAATTGTTTTGAAAAAATATTTTAAATTGATAATGCTTATTTCTTTTAATTAAAAAGATAGTCCAAAACTAACAAAATAAACTGATAAAACTATACTCTAAATTGATCTGTGATTCAATATTTTAAACATGATTTAAAAGCTGCATTAAAACATATTATAGACCTAATATGGGCCATATTAGTACAAATATATATATTTATAGGTATAGACTCTAGTTGATTTCCAGATTTATTAATTTTTTCAAACTGTCTGATTAACATACCTACAGTTATTTATTCACCCATTTTCACATTATGAGCCTTTTAACAAAAATTAAATAAATATTTTGCTTACAAATATTTAAAACATTTTACTATTTTATTGGTGATGTTTTACAAGTATTGATAATATATGTCAAGAGTGACTGCTACAGATCACGTGAATTTACGAAGGAGCACACGAAAATAGATCTAGTAGCTTTTCAAGCTGTCAAATACTTCCCTTCCTAAGAAAATTAGAATGTAGTCTGATGTAGCTAACAATACTTGATAACAAAATTTTATAAGCGAGTAACTAGCAGTACAGCACTAAAGCTTGTAAACAGTTTTAATCAATATGGCCCAATAAAGGTTAGTTTATTTTACCCGCAACGGTGGGCACATAGACAACGGCATAAGAATCGTCTAGTTTAGGTCATCGGTATTTGATAATCTTGGATTATAGCCCCACCTGGTCATACTAAAACCTTTTTTTCCTTTAATGATTTCCTGTTCTATCTCCACGCAAATTCTGAAGAACCTAAACTCTAAATTAAGTACTCAACCCCAACCTATCAGAGTAAAGGACGTATAATAGGACGTTAAGCCCAAGGAGAGAGAGGGAAAAAGGATAGGGGGAATTCCCCTTAGATAACATAACTTAAAATACAGAGAAAACAAAAATAAAAACGATAAAGATGTTAAAAAATAAAACCAAAAAGTTTCAAGGAGAAACTATTCTTTATACTAAAAATAAAGCGAGGGGAGAAGGGCATCTTTACTCCACGAGCTAGAACGAGAGGTGGTGGGGCGGGTGTCTTAAAAACAAACATCATTTTAATTGGAGTCATATTTTCGTTTAGTTTACAGTAAATACATCGTACGTCTTGGCTGAGGTACTGAACCAACAGTGATAATACGTTGCCCGTAAGGCGTCCCGGCGTATATTTCTTGCCTAAATCTACGTGTGAATTTATGGTGTGTGTCTTCGTTTAAAAGACGGGGGCTAGGGTGGCAAGAAATTGTTAGGTGGAAAAACGAGGGGCTGAGACGGGTTTTAACATTGTTTGCTTTACTTAACAAACTGTCCCATCTGCATTCCAGGAAAAGGTGCTTTAAAAAAAAAAAGTTAAAAATGACACAATTTATAACTTGTACAAGATTGTAGGCTATTTTTATGTTACATTAACTTTTCTTTTTGCATCGCGTCTTACAACCCGTTCGAGATATGAGTACTAATTACGCTAATTGTTTTAGGGACAAGGAAGGTTATATTTAGTGGAAGTATACCTTCATTTGCGTGAAGGAAGATTAGAAAACCATTATAGAAAAACCACCCTCAATACACCCGACAGAGATTCGAACATCGATCTACCTGGCAAGAGTAGCGCATAAGACAATGATGCCACCGAAGGGGGTTTACATTAACATTGTTTTTATAGCAGAGATATCCGGATTCGAATTGGTTATGATCCCAGACGAATATATTTGGGGCTGTATTCCCACATTTGGTTGGTAACACTGATTTCTTCCAATTATCTCTCAAAACGATTGTCTTGAACACCCTCAATTGTTCACAATTATAACAATTAAATTTTGTTAATAATGTACTAACATAAAAAATCATCGCATTGCATCTTACTACCAGTCCGGAACACCCTCGTATCTACACTAATAAGAATTAGCCTATAGGGGACGAGGAAATTATAATCTAGGAGAAATGTAGAGGAATACTGGGAAAACAATTATAATAAAAAATCTATCTCAATGCACCCAGCTGAGATTCGAGCCCCAACATCCATGTGTCACCAAAAAAACAGACAAGACGAGATTTAACAACTTGATTCATTTTCAAAATATAAGTTAAACTCTCTTTTCTAGTATTTTAGTAATTTGATTTAACTGATGTGCTTGAGAAGTACAATGAACTATATAAATTAAAATATATATCCAAATATGAGACAGTGAAATGTATGAAAAAATCGACTTATCAGTTGGATCAGTATTCAATCAAATAAATTAAAATATCTCTACATTTTATATGTTGTTTCAATCAAATATAAAAACAAATAATAGAAACAAACAACATTTACCGATAAGTAATTAAATTTGTTAAAACAAAATTAGCACGTTATTGTTTTTAAAAACCACATCTGTGATCTAGTGGTTTGAGTTCTGGCTTTAGATTTGGAGGTCCCAGGTTTGATCTTGGGCACTTACAGATTTTTTAGCAAACATCGGGTCTGGAACGGGGTCAACATAAGCCTCGCGAGGACAGTTAGTGAGGAATTAACAAGTAGCGGTTTAGGTCTTGAAAACTGAGATTAACGGCTGGAGGTTTCGTTGTATTAACTACATGACACCTTATATCTGCGGATGTTGGCACTATCTTCGCCAACTGATGGCGGCCGTTTGGTTGGTATGGCTCGATTGCAATGGAGTTATTTATATATTGAAGGTAAAATTAAGATTGAAACAAGAAATATAAGCTTACATAAACTTTTGAACTAGAAACTTTTTGATATTATTTTCTAAAAATAAACTACTGTCATAGGTACTTAGTAATAACATTACGTAAGGTATAAATTATATTTAAGAAGCAATCAGGCTATAAAAATAAATTGCGGTGAATAAGTAATCACAAAATTACGTTCCCAATAAACCGGTATCCATCCTCAATTGTGAAAAAAAATGGTGAATGAATCGTTGAATCCAATTATATTATAGTGTATCTTTGTGGCTCTAACCTCTGTCCGTTATTACACGTCATAAGAGCTTAGTGTAGGAGTATAAAAATAGTTTTGGAGACTATGTCAATTATTTAAAGCCTGGCGTAAAAATAAGTAGGATTCCGTTTAGATTACTAAAATATCTCATAATTTAATCCTAACGGGAAATAAGCGGTGCCAAAAAATTATTTTTAAATCTGCAAACAGTCCTAACAGTGGGGTAAATGACCCTGCACTCCCCCTACAAAAAAAGACACTAAAATATGTAAATAGTAGACAGCAATATAATTTATATTTGTCTTAAAGTATAAATTAGCCTAGTAAATAATTTCAAATAATTTCATCTGCAAATTTTAATATAAATATTTACTGGTAGCTATCCTTTTATAAAAACAGATTAGCCGTAAAATTACAAATAAGAATGTTTTTTTAATACCAAATATACATGCACCGGTCAGCACGTTATCGTTCAAACTACTGTGAGCTGGTTTGATCGTATGTGTAGGTAAGGATTCGAATCCCATCTAGGTGTAGTGGGGGTTTTCCCCCTTAATGGTTTCTTACCCTCCATACAAGCAAATTCAAGTACATTTCCTCTAAAATAATTCCTTACTATTCCCTTTACCAGTGGCTCTCAAACTTTTTAGTCACGTGAACCCAATAACCAGCGAACAGCTGATTCGCAGACGCCTTGGTGTGGGATAAATGATAAAAATAAATGGTACGGAACTCGAAACGGACTTTCTCGCTCTATTATTTAAAAATTGTGATATTTAGTCAAAGCTCGTAATATTATATGTGAAATGAAATAATATATACACTAGCAAACCCAATCATAGATTGCACTTAACTTGGGTAAAACATATTTTGTCCCGGTTTTAATTTTATAGTTTTATTTTTAAAGAATTAATGTCCTCATTTGTATGTTTGGACCAATAAAAAAAGATTGATATTGGGTCCATAAGGGTCAACACTTTGTGTTAAAATTTTGACTTCTCGTAAAAAAAAATTCGACATTTTATTGGGTGCTACATATTTTCAGGTCATTACATTGATTTTAAATTCATTTATAAATTTTGACTAATAAAAAATATGTAAATATTAACTATCGAGTCTAAAATGAAGAAGATAGATCATTGTTGTACAAACATTTCTCCGAAGAGGTCTAAGGAAAAATAACAAACTTTTTTTAGATACTTACTTATATTTAATTACTCTATGGCATTGGAGAATTATTGCTTTAAACTTAAGTAGTATCTCTTTACAGCTAAAGCTCACAAAATTGTATTAATATATTTGCCAATATCTCAGAAACTGTTAGTTTTATAAAAATATATCTCAAATAAAGTTTTTTTATTTTTAATAGTACCACATTTTGCAATTATAAGTGATTTAGTGTCTCAGATAGTTGCGGAGATACGAAATACAGAAATTTCTGCTTCTGTAAAAGTCCCTAAAAGTCATTTTCATAGGAAAATAAAAATAGCCATTTTATTTTTGATCTCAATCAACACCTAGATACAAATTTTTAACAAAATCGTTAAAGCCCATTTTGAGAAAATAGATTTTTTATTTTCGCTTTTTATTAATCTACTCTTAAATTTAGAGTTAAACCGACACACAGACAGACAACATTGCAAAAACCACTGTTTAGGGTTCGGAGGTCATGAAACGTTAACATCCATCAACATTTCGGGTTAAATTTTTTTTACGGTCACAATATTTTACCTTTAGTTTTCGAAAAGTTAAAATATATATACATTTGCGTATAGCTCAAAGTTATTGGTTTGATAGAAATATGTTTTAAATAAAAAAAATGCAGGATAAATAGCCCTACATATTTGTAATGATAATTTTATATCTCAAAGAGATACAGAGATATGATTTAAATTGAGAGTTTAAGCGTCAGACCTGAACCCTTAAAGTCATTTTTACAAAATATTGCAAGTAGCTATTTTGCTTGGAATATTTAGAAATGTTTAGAAATGAAATTTAATCAAATTCTTTATAGCTTGTTTGATAAAATAATTTTTTTCGATTTTCGCCCTTTAGTAAATTACCATTATTTTTTAGGGTTAGATATCCTATTCCTAAAAACCCTCAGGGCAACCCTATGAAAAACCTATATACCAAGTTTTAGCCCGATCGGTAAAATAGTTTAGGCTCTAGTTTGAGGTACAGACAGATAGACAGACAGGCAGACAGAAGTAAAATCAAAAACAACTTTTTCTGTTCAGGGGGGTCATGAAACGTCGAGAGAGATTCATCAAAATCTCTCGATTTTTTTTAACGATCACAATACTTTCTTTACCTGTAAGATAGTGAGAAAGTATAACTATTATCATAAATTTATAGTACGTTATTGCGATAAATTAGTCATAATATATGTTTAGTGTAAATATAATTACAGTAAAAATTAAATAAGTGTAGGTATTGTATTTGTACATCTTTAGACATTTTTTTAAAAATAAATGTAAAAAAGAATTACAATAAAATTGAAAAGAAAATTTAATATGCATTATTTTTACATTTATAAACACTGACTAATTTATGTAGGGAATGTAAATGCTTGTGTGACTTTAAAATATAATTGAAATCTGTATAAATTTCAGTGACCAAATCTTAAAGTCTCATTCCACACTAAGACGATCTCATTTAACATATTTTCATGACACAAAGAGCAGGAAAGCTTTGCTCATACAAATAAGTTGGTGGAAAAGACATCAAATAATTCAGTGCTTTTTCTAAAAGTTCTTTGTGCTGGTTGATGAGCAAACTAAAATAAAAATGAATTTTCAAATTCTCCTCTCAAAGATTTGGGTACAAGGGGGCAACCCCTCACTTTTCAGCCTCACTTGTCCACCGGGATTTAATACGGAAGGGCAGCTTCATTGTGTTTATTAGATAGCAGAAATTTGCCGTTTTATATAAAATTATTTTATAATATCTAAAAAAAATACATAGAGTTACGTCACGGATTCCCTTGACGATCTCGCGGACCCCTGGGGTCCGCGAACCTCACTTTGAGAACCACTGCCCTATAACATAAGCGTAATTAATGTGTGTGTATAACTCAAGAGGTTACTAAGACGTTGTGAAAGTATATATTTATAATGTACTGAAAGCTATTAAACTATAATCTATATAAAAAATATACCACGCTCTCTGAAATTGCGTGTTGGGTGAGAAGAAAAACCTTCCCTTTACCCTCCTACCCCATATCCTCTCCGCCCCCGGTCCATAAAGTGTGCGGCGTTGCTCCGAGATTGTAACTCTTACATTATCAGCCACCACAGCCACTAGAGGTCAGCAGTGAGCGAACGGTCATTACCCGTCGCCAGCCGCTAATTTCCGCTTCCGTATCCGGTTAAAACCCCACAGGTTGCCAATAAAACAGATTTTATAGGGGGAGCGCACGGGTTTTCTCCGGGAGAGCAGACCTCTCAGGGGTTTGGAGGGGATCCGAGGGAAGGGAGAACCCGTGTACATTGAGTGGTCAGCCTCTTTCAGCCCCATTTACATTCCCCCTCCGTGCGCGCGTGGAGTGGCATAGGACGCGTCCAACAACCCACCCCCTCCCCTCGCACATCTATTTTAATAGTTCAACCCTTACACAGTCATACACGTTCAACTTTAGAGTGAACAAAAAAACTCAACACAAGATATTTAGTTTTTTCTCATGATATACAAGAAGCAGCTTTTTTTTTATTCACATCTAAATTCTTATTGTGAAGATATAAACGTATATGAAGACATTGATAAATCACACTCAGAAGCGTAGGAATGAGAAAACAAAGGGCGGTGGTAGTGTGCTAGGGGGGAGAAGGGTGCCCTGTCCTAAATGCTGTGGTAGGCTCAGAAGGTTCGTGCTCAAAATTACTCACGATCCTGAAGTTTGGATAAAAACAATTTCCAATCAAATTACCTTTCAAGTGTGTAGGCGGCGACACTGTCGCGCAGCTTGCGCTGATATATGATGGTACCAGAAGTGCATTTTATCCCTACAGCCCCCTTCTCTCTCTTCCCATTCAAAAAAGTCGTGAACACTCCTCTGTTCCTCTGTTAAGCCTGATACGTTCAAATGTTCCAATAAAAATATTATCTTCCACTAATAGATGATTCAACCAATCTACAACTCCAGAAGATCATCAACACTACAGCTTTAATACTGCTATTATTATTCGAGGTATCCAATATGAACTTTCTGAACCAACCGATTATATCAGCACACGATTTTAAAAAAACTAACTTAAATCTAGAATAGACACATCATCCAGCCCCCGCCCGTCAATATATAAATTTGAAAGGGAGGGGAAAATCCACATTCTACCAATAATACATTTTTCACCCGTTCCAAGACTCGAGCCCAGGACCTTTAGCTTAGTAAGTAGAAATGTTAGGTATTGAGCTAGGTTGTCGGACCTTTACTCCATTATTCTTTTTCTCCGGGCTCCTTACCACCAATCTGGGATTTCCGCATTTAATTACACTGATGATGAAGGTGAAATTATGAATAGGAGTGCCTATATTGATATGGACGAAGAGTGAGAAACCATTTAGGACAAAAAAAAATCAGTGCACCTTAGGTTCGAACCCTCACCTTCAGTAACCAGATGAAACGAGTCTTTCTTCGTATGACCACATGTGAAGTAAAGCACAAAGAACACAATAATAAAATATAATAGTAGTAATGTTTTTTAACACCAAGTCTTACAACCTGTTTGGGCTATGCACTAATTACATTCATGGTTTTGGGAATTAGGAAGGTTATATTTATAGGAAGTGTACCCACATTTACGTGTAGGGAGAGTGGAAAACCATTTTGGAAGATTCACCCTCAGTACACCCGACCGAGATTTGAGGTTAGATCTCCCCGTCATTGACAGTCTAGTCTACTGCGAGGGTAACGCATTGGACCACGCGGATCAATGATGATTATTACCCATAAAACTAAATTAAACTACACAAACTCCTTGGCGGGGGCTATTTTTCCAAACCGTGACCTGTAACCAAAGTCCGGTTTATTGAAATCCTTTCGTTATCGTTTCAGTGGCGGGTCATAGCAAAAGGCCTTGATACTGATCACGTCATCAGTCGTGTGATAAAAACGATCCCGCTCTGAAACAGTAATAATTATCAATGGGGAACAATTTGGTGTTTTTTTTCAGTAACACCCCTATACGCCCCCTTTACATGTTGGGGTGCCAAAAACAACTAAACGATCGGTTACATAGACGCGAACAATATATTACCTACATACACAACATGTAATAAAACATACTAGTACACTCACTATCCAAATACTTTATATTTTCATCTCAGCTGAAACACGTTTATAAAAATAAAAATTTAACAAAAAATATATATTCTAAATAGATATTCGCTATTTCACGTTGTTTATGGTAAAAACGTGAGTGTTGTCATGTGATTTATATGTGTTCCTCTAAAAGACTACATAATATCCTATATATTTACATGAATGAAATGTAATTTTAAAAAGGTATAATTGATCATGCGAGCTAGGATCGCTATTTTAACAGAACTTATTAATAAATATAAATCTCTGGATATAATTGTATTGAAAGATTAGACATAACTTAAGTATCAAACCTCAGTTATATTTTTCACACAAAATAATAGAGTAATTTTGATATTCTAGCTATTGGGCGAATTGTAATGGCATCTGATATATTAGGCTATTTCCTCATAATAAAAAAAAATGTTGTTTTCACTGATAGAGTAGGTCGATTATTGATAAAGTTTTGATTTTTAATAATTATTGTGTTCAAAATAAACCTATTTGTCTATTGTTTTATTTTTCATTTTATTTCAGTATCAAAACTCTTTTATTTTATAAAAACTCTAGAAATGGTCTTAGATCGAGGTTGTAGGTTATGTTCAAATGAAAAACAATATTGATTTTATTTTAAAATTTAGGTCTTAAAATTATAATTTCAAATAAATAATTAGAAAAAAAATATGTGGCTCAGCGAAAGGGTTATACTTTAAAAGAATAATTTTGAAAATTCCAAGGCATTTCCAAGCTTTTTTTTTTAATTACATACATAAAATATGAAAAAGAAACTATCGATTCTCATGAGCAATGCTAGTAAGAAATAATCCCTGTATACACTTTTTTTCACTTAAAGAACCAAAGCTACTGATAAGATGATTACGTATGAAAATTTATAGTGACCATATTTGTGTAAAGTTGTTTACTAACTGAAGAAATAGGCTTACAAATTCATCTTGCATATCTTAAAACTTTAAAAAACGATAGGAACCCAACCCTTTAAATGACAAAGAAACATCCTACATAACCAAAACGTATTCAATACAATCATATACCATAAACAATGTCCCCCCACTATTTTCTTCCTTTACTTCAACTGTTCATAGTTCACTTTTTTCTATTTATTATAATAAATAAAGTATGTTTTTAATACTCCACCATATTAAGTCAAATATGTTTACAAACCTACAAAATATTATTTTCAACCTAACAAATGTTAAAACTAAGTACAATATTGAGAATAAACAATAAAAATCCTTGTTCAAAGATAAATCAAACATTTTAATAAATTAAAAATAATAGAACGGAGTAAAGAGGTAATATGTAATATGCAAATTAAAAAGAAAAGCTTAACAGCGGGAAGTGATCCGGACTCTCAGACAAAGTCCTGCCTTTAGACACGCTATTCGAATGTGTAATTTTCAATCAAAACATGCTCACATGTAGCCTACCATAAATAATAAATGCCCTCTGGCCATGTATTTATTGTGATATATATACACCCTTTTTGTTAGCTTGAACCACAAACAACAAGGTGACCCTGCTTCAATGGCCACATGGTCTGAGATGCTACTCTCACAGTAGATTAGATTGCCAATGACGAGAATATCGTGGTTCGAATCTGAGTCGGGTGTATTGAGAGTGGTTTTTAAAAATGGTTTTCAACTCTCATTCCACGCAAATACGGGTTAACTTTCTATAAATATAGCCTTCCTAATTACTGAAACCATCAGTGTAATTAGTACACAAGCATATAGCCTGAACGAGTAGTATTACGCATTGATAAAAAAAAAGTGTATGAAATAATATTAGTCTGGTATTAACGATGTATTTAATTTTAACAAAAAATGAATGGGTGCTTAAGGAGTGCGGTTTGAAAAGGAATCCGATAGGTCAATGTGAAAGAAGAGTCTTAAGTTGGTTTGAGCTTGTTGAGAGGATGATTGTGGATCGAGTGACGAAGCAAATTTATTAAGGTACAGTAGAGTGTGTGGGTAGGCCATGTAAGACGTAAAATGTTGGGAGTTTTAAGAATAAAAGAGCATGTATGACTCGGTTTATGGATGCAGTTGAAGCAAAGTGAGTATTCAAGGATAAGGAGAAAGTTATTGAGGATGTATTAAGAACGTAGTTGTATTTTGAGCTGTATGCAGTTTCTTTCCTTCCCAGTAAGGGAATGGCGTGATTATCTATGTATATGTATGTACGTAACTTATGCAAATAAGATTTGATAACCACACCTTAAGTAGGCTATATTTAATTTAGTACGATTTTTACCAAATTTGAGACTTACTAGATTCAATTAAATTATGGCAGTTGAAAATTATCTTAGTATCCATTGGGTTTTTTTTCCCACGTAATAGTTACGTAAGATAATTGATAGAATATTACTCGAACTCCTAATATTTAATCTCGCTTTTAGTATTGACATAATAAAAAGCACACGGGAGGATTCAATGCTAAGCGTTAAATTATTTAATTATAATTAGCACCGCGTCTTACTACCCATTCGGATTATAGGCACTTAGCTAATGTGTAATGTTACGGTGATTGTGAGATGAAATGAAAGACCTACATTTTAACGTGGGCTCCGAACTGCGGTGGAGGCCTGGCATTCCACACATTTACAAGTTGTAATTAATACACATCTTGTCAGAAGTGAAGGAAGGGCAATCAGATAAATCTGTGCCGGGATCGAGGATTGAACCCCGGACCCCCAGCACATTAAATTATTTAAATTTATCGAAATAGTATCTTCTTAATACTGTCACATCTGAAATAAAGTTAAACTAGAGCCGTGCAATTGCAATCTGTGTTGATAAAAATAGAACAGATTCTACATTTTCTATAAAGATAAAAGCATCATGTAAGATTAAAAAGTAATGGAAATTAAAATTGACAAGACCATAGAAAATAATCACTGAACACTGCGGTGGGATATCAAGAAATGGAGTTTGTTGTTGACAAGTGCGTGGTGTACAAGGAAGAAGTCAAAAATAGCAACGGATTAGAAGGATATTTTCAGCAAAAAGCGGTAGCAATCTGGACATGGGGAAACTAGTGAAATGTTGTATATGGAGCTTCACTTTTGGAGAGTTGTAAAATTGACCCTGAGGGAAAATGAGAAGAAATATTTGGAAACCTTTTAGTTGATTCTAGTAGATAAGATAAACTGAACAAATCCAGTGACAAATGAAGAATTTATAAAAAAAAAAAAAG
>CABFWB010000053.1:539169-558861 GCA_902151455.1 Timema bartmani
TCTGAAAGGTCAAGAGGTTGTGTCACAGCATTCCCGAATATGCCGAGAGAAGGACAACAAATTTGGACAGCGAATAAAATACCTCGAGTGTGACGTAACTCATTCTTGCCTGATGTGGAAATCTCGACCAAAAAAACAACATGTTGGCATTCTAGGAAGATATTTCTCTGAGCGAGTTGAGCAAACACAAACATCTGTTAAAACAAAAATGTAACCTTTGCTTATATTCTATATGAATTATAATAAGAATCTACAAGCATTATATCAAGAAGGTCAAGACCATCTTCAGTGGCAAAATAGTTTAAGGTGGCACTCATGTTATATTAGCCTGCTGAATATGAAGAGAAAGGGATTGAAATCCCGGTCAGGCCTACTGAGGGTGGGTTTCCCTAAATGGTTTCCAACTCTCCTTCCACAAAAATGTGGGTAGACTACCTTCAAAAATGCTTCCTTCCTCATCTCTATCTCACTATAGTAATTTATCATAATTATGTGCGTACAACCTGAACAGGTAGTAAGTCGTGGTTATATAAAACATAACGTTAAGGCATGGTATTTCATATGGAGACCTAAAGGGGCCATGGTTTAGTTAATCTTGGGGTCACGAATGTACTAAATGTAGGCCTATGTTTAAATTGTGTTCCCAAACAATACTTACATCAATCTATTTTTTATAAATGGACTTTATTTTGACGGCTGGAAAAAGTTACTTTCCTGTATTCATACGTCAAGTAATGGGATCTTCAGATGTCACTTTAGATAGAAATTATAAGTACCTATAGTAAAAAATAGTGAGTTTTACAACTTTAAATTTGGTTCTAATGTGTTTCCCATCAACCCAGAGCAGCGCGCGCACTCAGCCTTTTTTAGCTGGCTAGTGTCGCCCTCCCACACTTTTTTTTTCAGAAAAAATAATGTAAAATGAAAGTCCTGAAAGTGTAATAGTTTCCCTTTTCTTTCCGCAATGAATTTCTATGAACAAGCGAGAAAGGGTCTACAAATTTTGCCGGAAATCCATCTTATCGTCATATCGGAAGCCTACATTTCCAATACCTTTAAAATAACAATAATATAGTGAAATTTTATCACAGTTGACCGCAAAGAATATGTTTGTATTTTTTCAAAATAAAGGAAAATCCAGGTTAGCATCTTTTAATCTAATGATATAATTTCTAATAATGAGGAAGTATAACAAATATTTCACTCAAATATATTGAGATAAAACAATTTATTAAATTTGATAGCCACAATCAACATCAATATAAGCCTTTTTTTATTTAATATTTTGCTAAAAATTAGCGATAGCCTTAATTTATTAGATGTAGTCTAACTGTATGAAAATAAAATAGCCTACTTTTAAAAAATAGTTTTTTTCGTCTCTATACTTACCTTAATAATGACCATTTATTTATTTAGTGATAATTGTGTATTCTTTCTTTAACTGTAGCCTTTGGAAAGTTCAAGTCGTGTATTGAAAGATAAACAAGGTGTTCCCACTGTATTTTTTTTTTAAATTTCCAAACATTCGATCAAAATAATCACACACATTTCGTTTTTTATAAGAACTCATTTAGGCCTAATAACAGTGCATGTGGCCATGTTTTTATTTAATAATACATGCCATTTTGATAGTATATAAGTATTATTTTAAGAAATACATTATTAGAAAAATATATAAAATAAATACAGACACAAACATTTGCTTATTTGTAGATTCAACTATTGAATATGTTTAGTGTTTATATCAATTTGGCAACGTCGTATTCCTCTTCAAACGCTACCCTAACATACCTTTCAAAAAATATATCTTCATCCCTTGCTCTTTAACCGTGTGTGTCTAACTCCACCCCCCAATTCCCTCACCAATTCTTAGTGTTGAGTGTCCTTCATTTTGAGGGGGTAAGTGTCCACATAGGGGAAGAAAGACCAGGTAGCTAAAGTAGCAGGTAGAGTGGACATGAAAAAAGTAAAGGAAAGCTGCTTCGCATTGACATTTTTTTAGTCTTTCCTACATTACATAATAACGTAGTATTTTTGTATTTACATTCAGAATAAAATATTTTTCATGCGATAGAAAATAACATATTTTTAATGCTAAGAACTCTCCGTGCACATAAAATCCTTATACATAATTTGATATGCTCGTTTCCAGTAATAAAAATTATGAGGAAATGACTGAAAATATTTTGACAAACGACCACTCATTTTAACGGTTAGGAGTCCAGGATGTCGGAAAAATAGTAAGTTTTCCACAAAAACCCGAATTTCACAAAGAATTTTCAGTTTTTCATTCTTTATTTGGTGATTAATCTCTTTGGATGCTGGTCATAACAATCTAAATTGAGATTCCTAAACTGGGTAAACATTTATTTTTTATTAGAATGTAGTTGTCGTTAATTCGCATCTAAATCAATAATATTGAGCATAATTCGAAAATTAAAAGGTTAAGTTGTTAAGTTCGTGAAAATATTGTCAACGTTATGTTTCGTGCATGATAAAATGATGTTTAAATATGTTTTGGTATGTATTATAAGTTCAAAAATGATAGAATGATCTTGAATAATGTTTAAAAAATAGCCATTTTAACTAATTAATTATGAGTTTTGCTGTTCACTTTTTCAAATAATGGGTTTTCATGCTCATTTTTGTGATTAGGAATACAATAAAAATACATAAGTTAGTCTGTGTTTTCATTTTACCGCTTAATTTTGAGGATATGATATTTAAAAGTAATGTTTTGTGTACCACATTTATATTTTAACATTCTCTATCTCTATCTGACACTCTCTCACGCTCTTACCCACATTCTCTTTAACGCTCCCACACACTCTCACTCACACACACACACTCTCATATGATCTTCTCTCATTCTCTCTCACACTATCTACCCTTACATACACTTTCTATCACACAATTTCTCTCACATTATCTTTATTATATTCTCTCAAATGCTCTCTAACTCAAACGCTCTCTCTTTCTCAAACGCTCTTTCACTCTCTCTCTAAATGCTCGCTCTCTATCACTCAAAAGCTCTCTCTCAAACTCTATAAATCACTCTCACTCTCTCTATACATCAATCTTGCTAGCTCTATTTCAAACTCACTTTCTCTCTCTCAAACTCTCTCTCTCTATTTCTCTCCAACACACCACCTTAAACTCTGTTTCTAACTCTCTCCCTCTCTAGCATTCTCTCTCAAACTCTCTCTTCCATGCCCCCACATTTTCTCTCTCTTTCACATAATGTCTATTTCAAAATTTTACATTATCTTTTTTTCATACACACACATTCTCATATGCTTTATCATGCATTTTCCCTCACACATTCTCTTTTTATCTCTCACACACATTCTCTCTCTATCACACACACAAACACACACACATTTTTATGTATAGTTTGATAAGCCCATTTTTTATAGTTGAAATTAAGAGTAAACGGTTTTACCGATTTTAGCAAAGTAAGTTATTTTAAATGTTAGATAGCCTAAAACTAGATTTTCCATCCGAATTCTCCATATTTTAATTCTGTGTGGGCAGTGGCTAAATCGTAAAATCATTATTTACCTATATCACCATGGAAACCATTATTTGCGTATTATTGTATATCGGTAAATAAAATATTTCTCTTTGGTTAGAAATAATAACAGCTTAGTAATTCTTACTTGAGTGGTTTGATACAACGAATAGATAGAGAGCTGGGAAAGGGGTCGTTTTAAATTTTTCGTCGTGGACAGAAGAGAAAAAGTAGCCTTTAAGTTTTGCTTAAAATCAAACAACGAAAGCTAAATATCCATGTAATTTGATAGCTTTTGATGAGTAAACTTTTAATTAGAAAGTCAAGTGAGGTTTTATTATATATATTTTTCCCATTAAAAAAATCTAAACTACATATTAGTGGAATAATATGCAGGCATCGCTGCAACTATCCACTAGTAGACTAAAAATCGCCCTCTGAGATTAAACTTTTCATTTTATAATTTTTTTATTATTGAACTATTGTGAGTTGTAAATTAAATAAAATTTATCAGTTTACTATCTTAATTTTACTTTACTCTTAAGCGCGTACCTAAAAAAGAATATTAGAAATGTCCTGCAATTACAATAGGTCAGACTTGATTTACATATTTTCGTCTACATTTTTATTAAATAAAATTGTTTATACATTTTTCAAATGAACATTATTTCGAAAAAAAATATATTTATATGAAAGGCTCAAACATGTAAAATTATGCTTTTATAGGCTCTCGTCCAATAATTTAAAAAAAAAACAAGATTATAATGTAACAAATAATAAATTATATGTCAATTTAATTACCAACTACATACTTCAGTAACCGAACGGCCTAAGGCTTCACTCTCATATTAGATTTACCTGCTAAAATTTATCAGTTTACTATCTTAATTTTACTTTACTCTTAAGCGCGTACCTAAAAAAGAATATTAGAAATGTCCTGCAATTACAATAGGTCAGACTTGATTTACATATTTTCGTCTACATTTTTATTAAATAAAATTGTTTATACATTTTTCAAATGAACATTATTTCGAAAAAAAATATATTTATATGAAAGGCTCAAACATGTAAAATTATGCTTTTATAGGCTCTCGTCCAATAATTTAAAAAAAAAACAAGATTATAATGTAACAAATAATAAATTATATGTCAATTTAATTACCAACTACATACTTCAGTAACCGAACGGCCTAAGGCTTCACTCTCATATTAGATTTACCTGCTAATTGCATGTAACTCGTTCCAATATCGGTTGGTTCTACTAAAAGTCTTTTTCCCTATATAGTTTACCACTTTCCTCTCACGCAAATGAGGGTGTATTACCTCTAAAATGCTTCCTTCCTCATCCCTATCCCTACTATCATATATACGTATAACCTTAACAGGTAGTAAAACGCGGCGATAAAAAAATCAACTAGAAAATAATATTTTGTTAAGCGATAAAAATGCTTAATTACCAACTTTATCACGCTAATTCTAGCAGTAAAATATTTAGGCCTATATATAATACTATCTGCTACATTTATTTTGAAACTAAATTTATTCTAGTGAGTCAAACAGATACATATAAAGTTTCTGGTTCCTGTTCTTCAAACAAAACATTATTTTCAGCTTTACTAACAAGATATTATATTAATGTTACGACAATATTTTTAATTTCAGCTCAGACATTTTTAATTTAAAATTATAGTACTTTCTTCAAGTCCATAATTTGTAGACACATCAAAATATTAAATGAGTTTCACCATTACAATATATATATATATTATATAATTTACCTTAAGAACCATTTTAATAATAATACCCTTGATGTGTCACTCACTCTCCAAGTCATTTGAGAAACTGCCGCACTGGATAATATTTATTTCAACCCATTTATCAAATAATTCAAATAATCAGTTATTAATAAAACTATAAAAACATTTGTGAACTACTACACAAAATAAACACAAACTTTGAACGACTTCTTACTAGATGAACGCATAGTGAAAAGCAAGACATTTTTAGACTCACCCCCCTTAACCCTCCAAGCAAACTGTCCGTCTAACAATCACTTAAACTGTTCAACTTTTAGGAATAACACTTATTATTAAATTTATTTGTGTTTAGTTTAGACGTCTTGTACAAGTAGGCAGTTTCCCATTTCTCAGTACTCACCCTTCTTAGATATGTTCGCTTTCACTCAAAGCTAGATACAACTTAATAAGCTCAAATAATAAAGAGTAAAATGAGAAAACCCTACACAAAATGGGAAAATAATTATTCCACAAAAATACAGAAATAATTTGTGATTACCGTTGTACTCATTGATACGTCTACAATCCCGTGGAAATGAAATATATCCTACTCTCACAACAATTCCCGAGAGAAGGAAAAATTGTATTTACAAAATAAAATTGGATTTCTGTTCTGTTAAAATTATCTGTTAATTTCAGTTATGGGTTCCATTTCGACTTAATGATTTATTTCACGTCCAATATTTATTTATTTTCAGAAGTATTTAGAGAATATATTTTAGTTGTTCACATCTTCATACATGCATTTATGTTGTTTAATCAATAAAATATGTTTTCATAAATTATAGTAGGAAGACTCTGCTTATCGACACTACTTTTTTTTTCTTACCAAACCTGGTTATATAAACTAACGAAGCTATTTCTTAAGGCTATTATAGACTGAACTTGAAAAACAAAACATCCCAGTTCAGGCCAGTTACAACTACCGACACTTGATACAAAAAAAAAAAGACAACATAGGAAGTATTATTCTTCTCGCTTGGAGCTATCTAGAATCTTCAAAACTGGTTTACCTAATATGGAAACGAAGGTTAGGTTAGGTCACATACTAAACGGAGGGGGTTTGGACCTGTTCTCTTAGCTTTTTGATTTACCTGAATAATCATGTAGGCTATTCATTTAATTTTCTAGCGTTAGTAGGCCTATGGTCATTATATTAATTTGTTGATTTATCGTAAATATTGTAGAAGAGAGATATATGAGAAAAATAGAAAATATGTTTCCTTTTATTAAACCTGTACCGGGTGTTTAGTGAGCATTTGTCCCGGTTGAACACCAAGGGATTAGGTATTAAGCTAGTTTGTAAATCGCCTGATGATATAATAATTTGGTGTACACACATTAAATACCCCAAAGAACGTTGAATATAGCTGCCACGTTAACAGCGAGCCCAGTATAGTCAAGATGGGGATGATGGTTGAGTAGTCAAACGGTAGTTGATGGCAAACTCTCCGTTCCCGACGTTAGTGGCCCCTAGCGTATTTTTCAGACACTTCTTGCAACAGCCTTTCCCTCCCCAACCCTCCGCAAGTATGGCTTCCTTTCTTCAGATTCGAGGTTCTGTCAGTCATAGACTCGCATAAAGCAACACAACAGTTGATCTGAGATTTAAAAAACAAGTTAACAAAAGTTTTAATTCATGTAATATAAGATGAACTAAATATAAAAATGGCATGACAGCAAACTGCCAGAAGATGGCCTTCTCACTAGATGGACCAGAGATAGATCAGAGAAAAGCCAAAGTTCATGTTTAAAATTTCCATATCCAAGTCGTTATATTTTTTATTCACTTTATTGTATTACAAAAAAAGATTGTCTAGTGAGCAAATTGCCTCCAAATAATGAATTCCTACTTTGATTACTATCCAGATGCGTGGCGTAAAGTGTTGTAGAAGTAGGCATAGTTAGTTTAAACCCGTATCTGGAAATGTTCTCATCACTCAGTAGTAGGTACACTCATTTGCCAGTTATTGATGGAAATACATTTCCTGTGTGAGTTATGTAGAGAAGAGTCTATATATAATTAATCGAATAGGGAGCGAGTGGGGGAAAACCTATCACAAGTATAGTTCAAACAAGCTTTGCTTTTCCTGGCAACACACCACGCCACGCCACTGTAATACTAACAATGGTAACAAGGATTTTTAGGTAATAAATTACAGTAGTTCATTAACACCCCATATGTTCAGAATGGTTTAATATAGTCTGTTGTTAGTCCATAACCTTTAATTAAATGGTAAATTTTCTGTCTGGTAGGCCAAAAAGGACAATGTTCAATACTCGACCGACTTGTCCTAATGAAAAGCAAAACAACGTCGTAGTGCATGCGTATTTAGCCTTAGTAGGCGTATTTAGTGTTGAATTAATTATTTAGGTTGTAATAAGTTCAGTACTAAAATAGCCTTGACTCAAAAAGAGCATGTTCAATTGCCAAATAATGATATAACTTTGTTTGCGGTTCAAATTCATCTCAATGGGCAAAAATTACTCTGAACACGGGAAGATTCTATGATAGCTCAGCGGTTAGAGCACTAGCGTAATAAGCCAAAGGTTCCGGGTTCGATTCACGTGTCCAGGTGTAATTTTTCAAATCTAGAGAATATGATATTTAAATGCGGCTATAACCGTAATTAAATTATATAATATCCTGGCTGTTAAATACATAAAATACATTTAGTTTAATTTTCTAAATAAGTCTTATATCACTTAGTACTTTCTTATTCCTTTTTTTATTTTTTTCCAAAACGGGTTAAAGTCTTTTTCATGAAAACTGAAAACATTCAGGCTTTCGCCTTAAATTTTGTATATGTTTTGCCTCCAAATAAATTAACACGTTTTGATCAGAGTGTTGTTTTGGATGAAAGCAAGCAAATTACAACATTTTTAATAGGATACCACCTTAGATTTTTTTTTTCCTGTTTTAATGCTCTTATAACCGAAACATGGTTTCATTCTTATTAGTATCTGGTTTAAGATCCTCGTTTCCTCTCTCTCTCACTCCTGATATTACCACTCTGTCTACCCCTCCATGAGGTTGCCGAGGGAAGTTATTGATCATCGCAACGGCAGACTGCGTGCTTGGTCACGTGACCACCCTTTTGTTCACTCCGTGAGAGGGGAATGAGTGGATGAAAAGGGGGAGGATTGTCAGGAGGGGAAGAATTAAGGGCGAGAAAGCTGAATTAACTCGCACTTCATTTTTTTTTTGTAAAAAAAGAAGTATATTAACACAAAAGCTGCAAAAAAGAAAAAAAGAAATGTTGATATACATCATGAAAGTAGAACAATGACAAGCATAAAATATTAAGTTTTTCCACCTGTGTTTTTTTTTGTACCCATAACTTTTTATGTTTATATTAATGTTTTATTCTGTTATTTAACAGAGGTATTATGATGTTTATTTTGAATAAAATTTGCATACATGTAAATACAAATATGTTGTAGGCCAACGTTAAGGGTGAAAGTAAAAAAAAAAAAATTATAAGAAACTTTACAATAAAAATATAATTTTAAATTTTACTTTTACAAATTAATATAGATTAAGTGTATTTATAAAGAACATAGCTTAGGGTAAAAACGTATTTCTGTAAGTAGCTATTATGCTTTATAAGCGCGAGGTTTGTGTCAAATCTTGGAACAAAATATTGAAATTAGGCCTTTAGTAATATTGTATGAATAATATAAATATAAAACTTATTTAATGATTGTTATTAGTTGGGTCTAATGTATCGTTGACATAATAGGCCACAATCACAGGAGTACAGTAGACACACTAGATCTTAAAGATGTAGGCCTATATAATTAGATATTAATATATTCAACTTTCCACACACAAACTAGATATGTTTTATACCTTCAAATAAATGAAGAGCTATGTAATCCGTATACTAAGAATGTTTTTTTTAATGGTTTACCGCTCTTCTACAACTTTATTTTTGTTATAGTAGTCTAAAATACTAGTTTGGAATTATTTCTACACAGAATATTGATATTACAGATATTTTATCTAAATGTTATTTTAAAGTTCAATGTGGCCCTTATGATCAAATGAGTTTCACAAGGATGTTCCAAGGCGTCAAAATAGCAATTTACTGGACTTCCGATGATGGGAAGTTCAGGTTTCGACTCCTGGGTCAGGTGAAATGAGAGCAGATTTTCCTAAAGGATTTCTCAATGTTCCTTTATGCAAATACGGGTACATTTCCTAACAAAATTACCTTCTTCATTCCTACTCCACAACCGTAATGGCTATGTATATGTATATGCTGAACGGATACTAAGACGTGGTGCTAAAAAAAATAAAAAATAAAAACACGGAGCAAACAAAAAGTACGTCTGTAATTTAGAAGTCCCATAATCAATTCCTTATAAAAAGTAAATTATTATATTTGAATCATCTTATTTTAACCAAACACACAAAAATAAATAGTAAGTACCAATTGCCTACAGTAAGCGTTTATAGATATTATGTCCCACTCTTCATAGATCTAACAAGTAGCTTAATATAGATAGACCTTAATCAAGAATCTCAGATAAAATAAAACAACAAAGATAGGGAGGGAGGAGGGGGGATAAAACGAGACTCGTTAACTAACCCACTCGCCAGAGACAATACTAACAAGCGATGAGATAGCGACCATTTTACGAGGTGTTTTACGCGTAGTCACCGCCTTTTATAGCTTTTTAAAAGGCAGTTCATCTCGGGCAGCGAGTGCGAGAGAGACATGGAACTTTCTTCTAGCGAGTGGGACAGAGAGGATGGTAGGAATACGGCCAAGCCCGATGAGTGCGACGGAGGGGCGGGGGGCAAGAGGGGAACAAGGACATTGCATGAAGAGTATTTTTATGGGCCCCAGGACTGAACTGAGTGAGGAGCTGACTTTTTATTGCTCTATACAACGAAACTACTCTACTGAAGGATTATGGGTACTTCAGAGGTGGAGGGAATAGTAGAGGAACCGACTAAACGACTCTGAGGAAAGTATTGGAGGTGGCCAGGTTCGACAATGGGGGGTGGGGGGGAGTATGTTTTGGACTAAAATTTAGGAATGTTAAGGAGTGATTCAAAATGTATATTAATGATTTAACAAATGCGAACATACATTTATTGATAGTCCGTAAAAGAAGTTAATTCAGTCCAATTTTAACAGCAAGAATCTTATCTGACATTTTGAAAAGTTAATAAAGCTACTTTCACGAATTCATACGTCAAGTCATGTTATCTTCAGCGGTCACGTTTGATAGATATAATCAATTTTAATAAAATAACACGATTAATAATTTTTTAATATAGTAACATTTTATTAATTTAAACGCAAAACAAAGGTTATTTTCTTAAAGTCTCTTTTTACTTTCTCTCTATCTTACAGGTAGAGAAAGTATGGTGATCGTCAAAAAAATCGAACTCGAGATTTTGATGAATTTTGACGTTTCATGACTTCCTGAATCCGAAAAAGTGGTTTTTGAATTTCCGTCTGTCTGTCTGTCTGTCTGTCTGTACCTCCAACTAGAGCCTAAACTATTTTACCGATTGAGCTGAAACTTGATATCTAGGGTTTTCATAGGGTTGCCCCGAGGGGTTTTTGGAATTGGATATCTACCCCTAAAATTAAGGGTAGTTTACTGAAGGGAAAAAAGAGAAAAAGTCGATTTTCTCAAAATCGGCTCTAACGATTTTGATTAAATTTCATTTATGAACATTAATAAATATTCCAAACAAAATGGCTACTCTCAATATTTCGGCAAAATGGCTTTAAGGGCTCCGGTCTGATGCGTAAATTAACATTTTTTATAATAGCTCCGAAACTATTTGAGATATGAAATTACTTAGCATTACAAATATGTATATATATTTATAATACAAATATTTTATTCGAAACATATTTTTATAAAATCAATAATTTTCAATCTATACGCAATTATATATATATTTTTAGCTTTTTGGACATTAAAGCTTAAGTATTGCGATCGTAAAAAAAACTAACCTGAAATGTTGATGGATTTCGACGTCTCATGACCCCCCGAACCCTAAAAAATAGTCTTTGCAATGCCGTCTGTCTGTGTGTCTATTAAAACTTAAAATTAAGGGTAGTTTACTGAAGGGCAAAAAGAGAAAAAGTCGATTTTCTCAAAATCGGCTCTAACGATTTTGATTAAATTTCATTTATGAACATTAATAAATATTCCAAACAAAATGGCTACTCTCAATATTTCGGCAAAATGGCTTTAAGGGCTCCGGTCTGATGCGTAAATTAACATTTTTTATAATAGCTCCGAAACTATTTGAGATATGAAATTACTTAGCATTACAAATATGTATATATATTTATAATACAAATATTTTATTCGAAACATATTTTTATAAAATCAATAATTTTCAATCTATACGCAATTATATATATATTTTTAACTTTTTGGACATTAAAGCTTAAGTATTGCGATCGTAAAAAAAACTAACCTGAAATGTTGATGGATGTCGACGTCTCATGACCCCCCGAACCCTAAAAAATAGTCTTTGCAATGCCGTCTGTCTGTGTGTCTATTAAAACTTAAAATTAAGGGTAGTTTACTGAAGGGCAAAAAGAGAAAAAGTCGATTTTCTCAAAATCGGCTCTAACGATTTTGATTAAATTTCATTTATGAACATTAATAAATATTCCAAACAAAATGGCTACTCTCAATATTTCGGCAAAATGGCTTTAAGGGCTCCGGTCTGATGCGTAAATTAACATTTTTTATAATAGCTCCGAAACTATTTGAGATATGAAATTACTTAGCATTACAAATATGTATATATATTTATAATACAGATATTTTATCCGAAACATATTTTTATAAAATCAATAACTTTCAATCTATACGCAATTATATGAATTTTTTTAACTTTTTGGACATTAAAGTTTAAGTATTGCGACCGTAAAAAAAAACTAACCTGAAATGTTGATGGATGTCGACGTCTCATGACCCCCCGAACCCTAAAAAATAGTCTTTGCAATGCCGTCTGTCTGTGTGTCTATAAAAACTTAAAATTAAGGGTAGTTTACTGAAGGGCGAAAAGAGAAAAATTTGGTTTTCTCAAAATCTGCTCAAACGATTTTGATTAAAATTCGTATCTAGGCGTTGATTAAGATTATAAATAAACTGGCTATTTTCATTTTCCTATGAAAATGATTTTTAGGGTACTTTACAGAAGCGTTAATTTCCGTATCTCCACAACTATTTGAGAAACTAAACAACTTATCATTGCAAAATTGTAGGACTATTAGAAATAAAAAACTTTTATTTGACATATATTTTTATAAAAGCAACAGTTTCTGAGATATTTGCAAATATATTAATACAATTTTGTGAGCTTTAGTTGTAAACATATACTACTTAAGTCTTAACGCAATAATTCTCCAATGCCATAGAGTAATTAAATATAAGTATCTAAAAAAGTATGTTATTTTTCCTTAAATCTCTTAGGAGAAATGTTTGCATAGCAATGATCTATCTCCATTTTAGACTCAATAGTCAATATTTACATTTTTTATTGGTCAAAATGTATAAATGAATAATTAAATATCAATGCGATGACTTGAAGATCTGCAACACCTTATAAAATGTTAAAATTTTAACCAGAAATCGAAATTTTAATACGAAGTGTTGACCCTTGTGGAAGACATTAAACTGTTTGAAATGCTCTTAGGTGGACAAAGATGCGCCTCTTTTCTCATTGATTATATATCATTGTATATTATTTTATGCGTGTTCTTATGTGGAGTGGTGATGATACAATGTACATTATTCCGTTCAGAAATCTTACGAGTTTATAGAAAGAGAGAGAAAGTCTGTGCGGTGCGCCGTACCATTTATTTTTTAACATTGCACTGTATTTGTGTGCATGAAGACCTCAACCATGGGTAAGTTCGTTAATCCTTTTATGAAAGGTTCTAAACCTTTTTATGACCAAGTTTCTTAATCTTCATGAGTGCGAACTGATGAAAGGTACAAAAGAAGGGTTTTAGGAGTTCACTAAAAAACCAAAACTCCATAGTGTTGAGTCTGAGATCGAGCTTCACCAACCGACTAAAAGGTAGGCCTTAATTCTTATAGGTCTACCCTTTCAACCTCACATAGCTCGCATCGGAAGAGGTACGCGGGACAAAGCATCAAACCCGCTTCAGTGGACGAACGATCTAAGGCGTCACTCTCGTGTAAGACTGGCCTGCTCATGATGGGGAGATAGTAGTTCTAATCCAAGTCGGGTCTACTGAGGGTGGTTTTTCTAAAATCGCTTCCCACTCTCCTTTCAAGAAAATGCGGATAGATTACCTCTAAAATACTTCCGTTCTCAATCATACCTCATTAGAGTAACTAAGCCTATATATGATAGGCCTATGTGTATTACCTGAACATATAGCAAAAAAAAAATCACTTAGTCTAGTCTAGTTTTTCTACAACGGGGATCAAGATTTGAATTCTTCTGGCCGGGTATAGGCTATATTGACATTATTTTCTTAATGGTTTTCCACTCTCCCACCATGCAAATGTGGACATATTTTCTCTATATCTATCCTTCTCACCTTTACTTTATTAGTATAAATATAGCAGACAGTCCTTATGGGTGTTTAGACGTGTTGTACGTACAAATTTAACTTAAATTAAGTTAAGTTATCGTTCAAGCTTTTAAGCTCATACCTAACTAAGCCTAAGCCTATTTTACTAATATAAAAAAATACTAGGCCCCTATATAAGCCGAAGTTTATCTCTAACTAGGCTAACACATAGGCCTAACACACGCACATGAGACTAAGCTCTCACCTAGATATTTAGGATGGTCAGATAAATAAATGTTACGACACACTCGTACACATTTTCTCATTTAGTGTAAGCCTGTTATTTTAGCTAAATCCTGAAAGCCATTTTTAAAATACTATCAAATTTTCCTAAAATCTTTCATCAATAAGCTACCCTTAAATTGATTTATTTTATAACAATCAAAAAACATTAGGCTCTAAGCATTAGTTATCATTTGAAATAGCCTGCAAATTCCAATTTTAAATAAGATAGTTTGAAAAATTTCAAATTTTTCAAAAATATGTTTTATTGAGCTTGTATTAAATGCACTGTTTAAGAAAAACAAATATATACAATTATTAGTAATACAAAAACCTAACAGATACCCATTTTGAACCAAATCTAAAAATCATCAGTAAGCTACCCTTAAAATTTTAGGGCCAGGGCCAGAATAAAAAAAATCTCCTCAGGTAGGCCTAATTCCCCAAAACCTAAATAAGCCTATAAAGTATAATAAAATCCATTAAGCCGTTTTGGATCCGTGACCAGGGACAGACAAACAGACAGGCAAATGTGTAAAATCCACTTTTTTGGGCTTGAGTTAACATAAAACCTGAGGATTCATCATAATCTCAAGCTCAAATTTTTTCACGACTACAATACTTTTACTTACAATATTATAAAACATAAATGAAATACAATTATACCTTTTTACAGCACAGAATGGGCTAAGCTATACACAAATCACGTTTCTTAAAACTAAATAAACACACAAAATATTCTAGGCCAAAATCTAGCACTTGAAATCACTACAAGGAGAAATTATTGCATTATTTTAAAGGAATTGGTTTTTTGTTAGGAAATAATAAGACATAAAACAAACTCAACTGCAAGATATACCCTTTTTCCATAAACTCTCGTCAAATCACTAACCTATCTGCTTAACCCTTTCCTGCATCTTTATAGTTTCTCTTTATTTATAGCGCGGTCAATTTCATTCAGGGTGTCTTAACCACCTCGCCTTATAGACCTCAATGTTTATAAGGGATTGATAGAGAGAGAAAGAGAGAGAAATGGTCTCGTGCCAGAGAGTTATAGGCCATGCGATGTTGCCGGGTGCAGACAAAATAGCCCATAAACACACTTCACTTTTATTGCTCTAAAAAACCCCTCAAACGATTGTTTTTCATCGCTTTGATAGGCTCATTAGGTAAAGCCATAAAAATCTCAAGACTCAATACGGACTTTAAACACTCCATAAAATCACACCTTAAGTTGTTTCTTTAGTGTTTAAAAAAGAAACAATATGAAACTATTTAGTGGGTTGTAATTAAATACACCCAAAGCAAACAGGTTTGTCTGTGTTTATGGCATTTGATAGCTGTAAAAGAAAATGTATTAGGGTAACATAAAAGTGTGTAAGCTCTACAAAAGCGATTTGTGCCGGCAAGGAAAGAACTGTGGGGGAAAGGGTAATTTAATGGGCTATTTTAATAGTTTAACTTGTTCTACTAGCAAGAATTGCAAGAAGTCAACCAATTCATTTTAATTACTGGTTCGGCAGCTGTGAATTGAATACGAGAGTGTTAGAAAAACGTTTATCACAAAACCCACCCATCAAGAATGAATGCAATAACGTGTCTGTTTTCATGAGGTATAAACACTATTGTTACACCATTAATTAAATAGTTATATATTTGGTCTTGCAAGGTCATTAAACATTTACATTGAGACTTTTTTTTACTAATTCTTACTATGTATTGGTTATAAAAGTATCATAGTTTGATTCCGATAATTTTTTGATTAATCGGTTCAATTTTTGCCCTAAAATACACAAATAAAATCATTCTGTTTAAATAACATTAAAACTTTTTTAAAGGCTGTGGGTAATTCTTTACACGGGTAGAAGTAAAATATCTGCTTTGCCTTTGCACGCGATTAACCAAAAAAAAAAAGTCACCGCTACCCTACTTTTTAGATCCTGGAGCAGACATCAAAACAAACCATAAAACTGCACCACCATCGTCGTCGCCATTATGAGCCTACCCAACGCGCATGCTCACAGAATCTCCTTTTTTTTTATTTAAGCACAGGGGGAAAAAATAAACATCACTTCCTATGATTTGATCCTCTAGTTTTATTTTGTGCCGCCAGGCTACATTTTGTGGCGTGGGCAAAGAAGAGGTGGGAACGAAATGATGTCCCAGTTCTAGCGAATGGTATCGTAAGCTTCCACCAAGCGCTACCTATCACAGCTTCGTATTAACTACTAATGTCGCCACATAGAGCGCGTCACGCCCGCTCAACAAGCGCTGCTGCCACCTAGGGGGCAGTGTTTAAACTATTCGGATCTCTATTCCACGGCGTATTGATATCTAAATGAAACAAATGGGGAGAGAATACGTACAAAACAGGAAACAAATTTTACTATCTGCGAAAGTGGTCAAAAAGAAGTAAGGAAAAAACACATACGGGAGCATTTGCCGTGTATTTACGATACCCTAGTAAGTTCCAAGAGGTTGTAAAAGCAAGTTTTACGACAGAATTGTGGCTCGTAAACCGAGAGACGTGCTGTTGTGAAAACATTGATTCCGTTTCCCCTCCTGTTGGCCACCACCACTTCCCTTCTACTGACAAAAGACACGCCCATTATAGGGGTTTGGGTAAAGGAGGGGAGTCGGTCGGGATTAGTATTTCTCGCAACAAGAGATGGCAGCAGAGTCGTCGCTGTAAACACATGCGTGATGATAGGTTTTTATTTTGATTAAACAAAACAAATTTGAGACACAAGACTTACTTTTAAAGACCAAACAAACATTTTTCGAAAAGGATTAAGCAAGACTATGAAAGCTAATAAGTATTTAACATTGCTCTTTCACCTTTTTGAAAGTAATCGGCACCGAAACTAATTTAACTCTTAATAATAATTAATTATAACTGCGCATGCCATTTTTTAATCATAGTAACGCATGTGTTCCTTACAAAGGAGTTATAGCAATAATCATTTAACTATAATTGGCACTAAAAAAGAAAACATGGTGTCGATGAATAAGAAAATGACAAGCTTGTGTTAATAGATAGAAATATGGACAGTTATTATTTGTCCACAGTAGCTCAAGGAGAATAGAGATCCTCCACGTTTCTTTGCATCAAAAACCCTTTTTTATTTTCTCGGATTTCTAGCATAAAAGCCTTCCTCAAAAGTTAAAACACTTATTTCTAAAAATAAAAAATAAAATTTAAGGAGAGAGTGGGGATAAACCGCACAAACCTTCCTTTATTTTATCTTAAAATAAAGACATTTACTAAAAGAACAGTAAGATTTGTGGAACGCAATAATAGGCTATACATTGTTGCAGAAAAATATTATGAATAAAAAAGCATCACACTCCACCAAATAGAAACTTTGATCAAAAAAGGAACATCTCTGTCCACTAAAGAGCATAACAATCAATTTAATTTTCAAAGACATCTACATATATATATATATATATATATATATATAATTATGTTTTCTCATAGTTCAGATATTAGTGGTTTGATGAAAATGTGTTTCAAATATAATATACTTTTTAATAATAAGTTATTACAACTTTAATATGATACGTTATTTCTTATCTTAAATAGTTGCGGAGATATAATCCAAATTGGAAATTTCCACCCATATAAAAAAAACTTTAAATCATTTTTACAAATGATAGTTTCTCATTTTATTTGTCATATTAAACAGTAGGTACCTAAATACTAAATTTAATCCAAATAGTTTAAATTAATTTCGAAAAAAAATAATTTTTTTTTACTTTTTTCTGTATAAGAGTGGGCAACTAGCCAAAAAATCAACTCATAGTGTTTGGAGGCGTTGCCCTCTAAGACAAAGGGGTGTTCAGGGGCCCTCCTTAGAAGCTATTTGAAATGGTATTTGCCAAGGAACATTTTTAATTAGGAATGCTCCTAGAAGCTATTTTATAGAGTCTTAAGGTGAGGAATGCAGGAAACGCGATAAAGGGTAGGCCTAGGGGTTTTTGCAGTTTTTATTGTAAAACTTTGTTTTGTCAAAATATATCAAATATTGTTTCAGTACAAACATAAACCTAGAGTTTAATTTTCTTCACATAATGACCTCAACACTTGTTGAATATCTTTCAAAGGTGTCCTAGAATTTCATGACTTTTTTTTCTTCATTTAAAAAAGTTTTAGTATAATTCCACTATGCTCATGACGGATATTACACAACTGCTAATATAATACCTATGTGAAGAAAATTTAACTCTGTTTGTATAGAGGCAATATTTGATTTATTTTGACCAAGAAAAAGGTTTTGCTATAAAAAAAACCCAGCAAAAACACTGATCCTTTTTCGCGTTCCCTACATCGCCCTCCCTCCCCCCTTCATATTTGTTGTTGCATAATCAAAGAAAATTCTGAAAGTTGGACAAGCTATTTAGAATGGTTCTTTCCCGTAAAATTTAGGGAAAACTTGTTGATTATAGAAGTTATTTATGATTGTCATACCTATCCATTTTTTTGAAAAATATAAATCTTAAAAAAAATTTGATTAGTCTCCACCTGGCAATTTAAAAAAAATGGGTGCCTCTAGGAGGGTCTATTGATAACTATCTTCACCAGAAAATATTTAGAAGATTTAATTCTTCAATAAACTATTTGGAATGGGCCTACCCTTGCAAATTTTTGAAAATGGTTTGCTGCTAGAAGCTATTTGGATTTGATTTTTAATGGTAGTTGGAGTTCAAAGCATCCTTCTCCCAAACCTAATCGAAAAAGCTAATTATTTCTTACATTTTTGTGTATGCCACGGACCTTACTGCTTGTCCGCACCTTACCCTATTTTAAGGTTACAGGAAGTGGTTGGTGTAATGCAAACGGGAGGTAGAATTATGAAATATAGCCTGTGCAAGACACATAAATCTCATTTGAAAGTCTTGAAGAAATGAAAAATGTTCGACCATAATTGACGTTAAAAACAGTTATCAGTGCTGTGAAAGATACATAAAGTAAGATTTCATGCTATCACATATTAGATTAATGCTGATTCAGTCCTCATCTGATTGGCTGTTGGTAAGATTAATTAATTTTGTTTTTAAATAAGTATTCGAGTTTTTACACTATTTAATATTTCCTGTATTTTTAAATCTATTTTAAAATAAGGCCAGCTTTCATTCAGCTTCATGAACGAGAATATCACAATAGAAGAGAAATAAATATAGAATAGGGTTAATCTAATCCAAAGCAAAAGTTTTCCAGCAGGGCAATCCCTTCTAAATCTCCCTGGGTTCCACCAATACTGATTTAATTTGTCTGCGTCTAAGCTGGAAGGGTAGTGTTAAGGCCTGGTTTCTTAGAACTGTTGGCTGCCACAACCGGTCGTCACTACTTACCGCCGCTACCGGCAGTCTTGGTTCAGTGTTTTCCCAGACTCGACCCAGCTCCACGGTTCACAGTCAGCTAGCTAGCGTCATGTCGTAAGCATAAAGCACAGTTAACAGTCAGCTAGCTAGCGTCATGTCGTAAGCATAAAGCACAGTTAACAGTCAGCTAGCTAGCGTCATGTCGTAAGCATAAAGCACAGTTAACAGTCAGCTAGCTAGC
>CABFWB010000053.1:560825-593165 GCA_902151455.1 Timema bartmani
GTCGGGTGAACTGGGGGTGGTTTTTCCTAAATGGTTTTCCACTCTCCCTCCACGCAAATGCGTGTTCACTTCCTCTAAAATTCAACCCTCCCAATTCCTAATCCTTTAGCGTAATTAGTACTTAAGCGTATAACCCGAATGGGTAGTAAGACGCGGTGCTAAATATTAATGCTTTCTTATACCTATACATAAGTTTGTAAGTCGTGTGTTGATAGCTCTGCTGTGTTTAAAAATAGCGTGTCTAGTAAGAAAAGAATAACACAAACCATGATTGTCACCTTTATAAGGAAACACTTCAATTAATAAGAACATATTTTATTTTCTCTAAATTATCCGAGTTGTGCTTTTTTTTAATCACGTTTCAACAAGCCTGCCCATCCTGGGATTCACCCTTTAATTGCATATATGTGGTGGGGATGAGGAACGTAAAATTTAGAGGAAATGTACTCGCTTTTGCTTAGATAGAGAGAGAGTAAACATTTAAAAAAAAACTATCCTCAGAATATCTGGTCGGGTTTCGAGTCCCGGGCCTGCGTGTCACTGACAAAACAGATTGCCTGATATTCAGTCCACCTCTCTATTTATGCGGCTATTGAGCTATGTAACCAGTGGTTATAGTCGTTTAGAGTTTAGTTAGTCTATGTTCCTGTGTTGTTGATTTTCATGTTCCACGTTCCACCACCTGTTTGGTTTGTCCGCGTGATACACTAATTGTGATCAAGGCAGAATAAAGATAAAGTGTGCCCGCATTTACCTGTGGGAAGGGGGGGAACACACCAATGTAAACCGGCCAGGATTCGAGCTCCAGCCCAGCCATTATCGACAAACCCTACATGCCAAAACTAACGCCTTTGTCCGCCCATTGCTGTGGACTAAACACTGAAATACGGGGAACATGAATAAACCCACATTATTACCATACCTACAAACAATTAGGGCCCATCTCGTACATACTTTCGTTAATATTTTCCTCGTAGTATTTGCTGCATAGTGGCCGCACGGTTTAGATGTCAAAGCTCATTTAATCTGGTTGGTCAGTGAATGAGATATTGGGTTTCAAGTCCCGACCGGGTGCACCGAGGGTGTTTGTTTCTTAATGGTTTCCACTCGCTTTCCGAATAAATGCCGTTACATTTCCTCTAAACATTATATTTCTCTTCCCTAAACCATTAGCTCAATTATTTTATATGCGCCATTTAGGTGTATCTCAAACAGATACTAAGACGCGATGGAAAACAATATAGGCTATATAGGTCCTATTGCAATATAAATATAGATCAGAAGAGATAGGCCAACTTTCTTGACATATACTGGCCTTTTAAAAGGCTTGAGTCAACGCACAGGTTTCGCTAAACGAAGCTAACCTCACGTAATCTTGAAACCAGCTATTTACCAAAACTAATAATTTTTACTGTTTTAATGAAAGAAGAGAGTGAAGATTATCTGCACCAAAAAAAGGCTTAGAGGTCTTGTTATAAATACCAAATATTGAATGGGGTCGAGAGGGTGGAGGGGCGTGGTGTCCAAATCCCGTCTAGAAAAGGAGGGGAAAAAAGGTTTTCTCCTCTCATCTTCGCCATCCCTCCCCCTTTTTCTTCTAAGAGACCTTCTTCTCTGTAAGACCGAGGGTAAAATTAAGATAATTGTATCTCCTCCAGTTCTAAAGGTTTACGACGAGAAATTTCAGTCTTAAATCTGGCCCGCGAAAATCCCTCCTCGTAATTGCTACAGAAGATAACCGAGAGGAAATAGGCAAGAAAAAATAAAAGTGAAGATAAATATAATGGATAAAAACATTAAGAAGCCAATAGAGCTTTATTTTTTTATCGGGGCTTTCTAATAGTTGGTATAGTCTCAAGGTGACCACGGAATCTTATAAATTTTCTTGCTCACAAATCAGAAATTTACCTGCATAAAATTCATTCGAAATTATAAAAAAATAGCTCAATGTGCTTAAAAAAAAGTACTCAATAATAAACTTGGAATTAATTAAAAGCCATATTTTGAAAACGATACAATAAAGACATTTATCTTCCATATAGAGACAAATGTACAATTTTTTCTGGTCAATTCCCTCCCACTCTCCCGATTTTCCTGGCAATTCCTCTTTAAGGCTTAAAGATCCCACTGGCCGTCAAAAAAGCCAACACTTTTTTATTGACTAAACAGTATCTATTCATTGTTTATATATTTTTTGATATCTAGAAAAGTAAATGTTAGTTTACCTTTCCCTACATTTATAAAAGATATAATTTCATATACCAAGGTTAGTCCAACCCCTTAGTTCAGTCGATAGCATATCTTTCTACTGAGCTTAAGATCCTGGGCTCGATTTCCGGATTGGCCAAAAAATTGATCATTGGTGAAAGGTGGGTTTACCTTTCTTAGTAACGAATTAACAGCCAGAGGCTGGATATTGTGTCTGTTCTAAATTTAAGTTAATCTATAAGTCGTGTACTGATATAATCAGTCACTTCAGAAAGTGCACGTTAAATACATCAAATAAATTAAAAACTCAACCAAAGTTGAATATAAAAGGAATTGTATCAAGCATTCTATCTACTACAGGGGAAATGTCATACTGCGATATTTACTATAGGAATATATGTTCTGAAACATCAAAACCACCAAAACAATCGCCCAAAAAAGTTATTTTCGAAATTTCTATTGTAACCTTGTGTAAATATAGCTTTGTTTGATTAAGGAGGGCTGTATGTAATTATGTTTCTTATTATTTATTTTCATCTCTTATCCGTTAAGACTCGAGGGTAAGTCATTAAAAATAAAATAATTTCACCCTATTAATGATTTTTATCCAATTTATAAAAAAATTAAATGAATTTTTTATTTGTAGACAGGTGACCTAGCGGTCTAGGAGTAAGTTGTTGGACTTTCGTTCTGGGGGTCCGGGATTCAATCCTCGGTCTCGACACAGATTTATCTGTATGCCAAACCCTTCTTCCACCGCTGACAAGACGTGTATTAATCACAACTTGTGGATGTGTGGAATGCCAGGCCTCCACCGTGGTTCGGATCCTAAGTTAAACTGTAGGTCGTCCATTTCATCTCACAATCACCCTGCCATTACACATTATCCTAAGTGCGTACAACCCGAAAGGGTAGTAAGATGCGGTGCTAATAATAATATTAGTAGCCTATAGATAGATGTGTTTACAGTTTTGGCCAACATTTTAGCAACAAACAACTCGCTCATCAATGTCCCGCCGTTCAGCCCCTGAAGCGGGTGCCTTTGTAATAAAGCCACATCATTTCCATTACAATTTGTGTAGGAATAACCCTATGTGAGAACTATAAACGTCACTTGGTCTAATTTAACGTGTTCAAAACTCAATTTATGTGATCTACAGCAATCAATTTGATAGGTAGTATCAAAACATATATATGTTTGTATTTTCAACAAAAAGTATCTTCCTACTAAAATCTTAGTATACATGGTTTGATAAAGTTATCAACATTCCAGAATTCTATAGTGGAATACTAAACCCTTAAGACACAGACCCGACCACGGCCAATAAACCCGAGGGGGCGTGGATCTAGTCATTGGCAACGTCACCGGTAGAGGTCGCGACGTGGAAGGCAGAGTGTTTATAGGTAGAAGAGTGGATTGTGAACGAGGTTCCAACAATCTCACAAGACATTTCAGACAAGTAATAGTGGCGCTCAGGTCATAAAAGCTGTGTCGTAAAGTTTTCAAGGGGTTACCCGAAGGGTGGGGGGGATGTAGTCCCTTTCACTGGGTGTCATGAGGGAGGGGGTGCGGGGCAATAGTAAGGAGTGAAAACATCAGCGAAGACGTGAGAGAAAGCAAAGTTTGTGTGTGTGTGTGTGTGTGTGTGCGTGTGTGTGTGTGTGTGCGTGTGTGCGTGTGTGTGTGTGTGTGTGTGTGTGTGTGTGTGCGCGCGCGCGCACGCGTATAAGAGAAAGGTTAAACACACGCATGAGACTGAAAATCTTTTAATTGGTGTATTTAACGTACATTTTCTTAACAAACCAATATCAGCACAAGACTTGACCCAGGATAGCTCACCTTACACATATTAGCTCTAGCGTTAAGAAAGCTCATTTACTAATTGGGTCATTCAAAGATTAAATATCATTATCAGCCTCACCTGGAATCAAACCAGGTTTCAGATTACTTGTGGCAGGTCGCTTTAAGCATGTAGCAACGGAGATGGCCGCCTTAAGTAATGACACATTTTATAACATGCTCTTACTTGTACTATTTAGGATGTTACCAGCTTATCATGAACACATCAACGTGACTCTAGAGCGTGAAGGAGGAAGTTAAGTCTACCAGTGACGTATGTTCAATTTACAAGCTTTATCATAGCATGTGGTACCCACTTTAATGATGGACAGGAAAGACAAAAAATAAATAAAAATAAATCGTTAATATGAACACGAGACCAATTTGACCTCTGTTCCGAGCTATAGTCATCTTTGTACTTAGGTTGCTCGACGGCCATTTTGAGCACTTACTATGACAACTTCGGAGGAATCCAAGCCTGCAGTCCGTGTAATTGAATGCCACACTCTTTAAAAAAAAATACCCGGTTACTGTCGGATTCGAGAGATAGGACACGTGTTTATGTGAACTTTTTTAATTGATATTTTGTCTCCTGTCCCATTTCTGGAGTGGGTCCCACATGTTACAGTACACTCTGTATAGGCACATGATCCGAGTGTGTAGTAAAATTTATTAGGCGGTATCTATAAGGCTTAGTTGGTTTGTAGGTGAAGTAATTATATAATCTATCTTATTAATATTATAAATGCGAAAGTTTGTGTGTTTGGATGTTTGTTGCTCAATCACGGCAAAACTACTGAACAGATTCGAATGAAACTTTGTAGGTAGGTAGAGTATGTCCTGGAATAACACATAGGACTATTCCCAGCCTTTGATTTTACATTAATTTTACAATATTAATGTTTAAATATTTTGCAGGTTAAATGGTGCTGCCAGTCATTTGCTATTTTTATGATAAAAGTTCAATAGTTTTTGATAGAGTATGCCTTGGAACAACATTATATTAATTGTTATACTATTGTTTAAACTTTTCGTATATAAGAGATAAGTGATATATTAAAAATGCGAAAGTTTGTGTGTTTGGATGTTTGTTGCTCAATCACGTCAAAACTACTGAACAGATTCGAATGAAACTTTATAGATAGGTAGGTTGGTAGAGTATGTCCTGGAATAACGTATATGACTATTCCCAACCTTTAATTTTACATTAATTTTACAATACTAATGTTTAAACTTTTCGTCGGGCGAAGCCACGACGGGTTACAGCTAGTTTTTTTTATAAACGTTAAAATAAATATTATCATCTCTCTCCCTTTAGCAAAGCTACAATTAATAGCACTGACGAAACGATAAATTACGGACCTTGGGACTGATTCCAGTGTACAGCTGTCTTTTCAAACCTATTAAAAAAAAAAAAAGATACAGTCTATTTAAGACGAAACGCATGCGCTTGTATTATCGGGTTGTACTATCAAAACAGCTTTAGTTTTAATTACCTCACAATTAAATGCTTTCCATCACTTGTCGGCTTATTCTTAATTTTATTACCACAAACACCCTCTCATCAATACTATACCAAATTTAACTTTGTGGTTTGTAGCAAACCAAATCGAACTTTTCTATTGGAACACAATCGACGAATACTAATCATCAGAATCAGAAATTATGTATAAAAATGTAATTAAAACACGTACTCGGCTTCAAGGTGTGACACAACTAAGTGATAACGAGACATTGAATGATAACCTTCAAATAAGCCACTTCCCCCCCCCCTCTCCTTCCACCCCACCTCATCAACAATTTTTCTAATAAAAAATGGAAGTCGTGATATGTTGTTCACGCCCATATATACAGTAGTTTCACATAAAATCTACTATTATTAAATTTTATAATTAACAGAACGAACAGCTGCTGGCGTCTACTAGGACGAGATACAACACCATTTAGAAATAATGTTGACGCAATTTTCTGATTTAAAATACAGATAAAAAAGAAGAATCTAATCTTTATAGAGGGCAAAAAAAAATACCCAAAAAAATGTATGACAGCCTAAGTTCGTGACAAACCTTCAATACATGTGAAAGGCTTATTATTAAAATCTCATTCCTATTTCAAATTTTTTTTGCCTCGATTATACAATTATTTATGAAAAAATATTATATGTAAAAAATCCTTATCATTGAGGTAGTTCAATAATTCATTCAATAATTGTTATATATTGCTATATTGGAATATAAATGTGAGTAGTATAAATTAGTTTACGTTTGTGAGATTTTAAATTTAATTTTTAATCATAATATATTTAAAAGAGTTCATTTGAAATGATATGCCTCACGTTTAGTTGGGTTTTATAAATCCCGATTTAAAAGGACACCCACTTTAAAGCAAGTGAATTATTGATGTGTTCATACATTTGAATTTGCTTATTTTCAATGTTGTGATAGTGATATTATTTTAGCCTATCCCCACAACCATAAATATTATGCTTTTATAATTTTAAATCTACAAATTATGTTTCCAAGCTTACTACGTTTTCAAATTTAATTGTTAGATGTTAATAACAACATTTTGTTTCAAAAGAGTTTGGTTGAAACTATATAATTCACGTTTATTTGAATTTTTTTAAATCCTAATTTGAAATGACGTCAGCTTTCAAATAACTTTATTAATTATGTGTTCATATGTTTCCATTTGTATATTTTCAATGTTATAGTAATAGTAATATTTTTATAACCCATCGCCGCACCAATCAATGTAATTTTTTTTTTAAATCTACAAATTCAATCATCGCACATTGAACTGTAAATACACTTTAAATTCAACCGAAAATTTCCATCCGCACCATAAACCAATACAAAACTCCCTCACCACAGATACGCAATACAATTCAATATTCAAAACGCAACACTTTATGTATCATGCAAACAAACACAATTTTGTTTGATTCTAGGTGCCGCTAACAAGACTTTCATATATATGTGTTTGAATAGAAAGAGGGGGTGACGGGGTGGAGGGTTATATGAACATATGGGAGCAAATTGTATGCTACATTATTTACCGTATTGTTTGGTAACGTATCGCACAATTCCCAACGTTAAACCTAATAAAGCAGTAACAATCACGCCATAAAGTTGCCATCATGCGGAGGGGCTAATTCTGTGGCGTTCCCTAGACATTCAAAAGGCCTCCCCCCCCCCACCTCTCATATGTCATGTGTCTCTCTCTTACCGAACTGTACACCCATGGACTTCCCAATCAACCGTGCTCCAATCATCTACAACTGCATAATAATACGTTTTCAATTCACCGTGAGGTGGGAACCGCGCGTTCCGTGGAAGAAGGACTCATGAAACGAGAGGAAATAATTATCTCTTTAGCAAGTGTTCTGTTTTGAGGGGAAGGGTAGTACTGCTTCATAATGTGTTTAGGGTGCCAAGTATAATGGTAGGGTCTAATAATGCGTGCACTGCACATACCCTATTACATTTGTGTGGAGGAAAAAAAAATTAACATTAGTATATCCAACCGAGATTCAAACCCTGACTATCTCATCTACGGTAACCTAGACCAGATTAGATTGACAGCTGCTAATAATACTAATAGGTTGACCTGGTGGTCTAGGGGTAAGCTGTCCAGAATTGTGTGCTGGAGTTCCGGGGTTCAATCCTCGGTCCTGGCACAGATTTATCTGATTGCCAAACCCTTCCTTCTTCACCTCTGACAAGACGTGTATTAATGACAGCTTGTGAATATGTGGAATTCCAGGGCTCGACCGTGGTTCGGATCCCATGTTAAACTGTATGTCCTCCATTTCATCTCACAATCACACTACTATTACACATTAGCAGGGCCCAGATTTTGATGACCTTAAATTGCCAAAAAATGACCTATAAAATGACGCTAAAAACTCTAAATAATTACTTCAAATGTGCAAAAAATTTGATTGAAATTCCATAATACAATGTATTTATTACAAGATTTATAATTTACATTACACAAGTAAACAAAAATATCTCTTCTGTTCTCTCCATTTCCAGTTTTTTCTCGGTGTGGGCTCGTCTGGAATAGAATGACCCGTTTACAGTCCCAGGAAATCCTTTAGTTTAACATAGCTCAGTTTCCACAAAATATGTTTGTAGATACCCAGAAAGTCACACAAATTTTTATAAAATGTTAAGGATTTTTCCTGATTCGTGAATGCATTTTGTGAAAGCAATAATTGAGAGATTTTCTTTTTATCGACATTCTGGATACCACAGACATGTTTGTTGCAACTGATATACTGTTAATAATAATAATAATAATAATAATAATAATAATAATAATAATATTTAGCGCCGCGTCTTACTACCCGTTCGGTTTATATGCTTAAGTACTAATTACGCTAATGGATTAGGAATTGGGAAGGTTGAATTTAGAGGAAGTGAACCCACATTTGCGTGGAGGGAGAGTGGAAAACCATTTAGGAAAAACCACCCCCAGTTCACCCAACCGAGATTCGAACCTCGATCTTCGCGTCATCGGCGGCCGAGCTCAACACAACTAGCGCGTTAGCCAACTACGCCACCGAGGCGGGTCGATAGACTGTTGAATGGTTAAATATTTTATCTGATGCCAGCCACTTTCACTTCACATATTTTATAGAAAAGTATTTCAATCTCTGAAGAAAAAGTATCCTCTCCAAATTTAGTAACAATTTGCCTCAAATGACTCGCTTTAGATGGTTTGGTTTGGTTTGAAACATTATAAACACACATGAAATGATTTCAAACGAATAAATTTAGCTTGCACTTAATAAATGAAAACTATGCATTTAAAATCTTTTAACAGCTATAATCATGTGTTCTACTTAGCATTGGAATACAAATACCTGCTTTAAAAGCGATAGCTCCCCATCCCCCTGCAGCCCTTTCCAGACATGGTATGGTGAGTGACTCACCAGGAATGTAAAGACGGTACACAGTTCATTTGGACACATAAAAATCTGATGTTTGAATATTCATGTTTTATCAAAGCACTGATAATTAATTTATAGAACCTTTTTATAGTTGTTTTCAAACAATTTTAAATTTTCTTTCCAAATAATGTTTAAAAATGACTTATTAAACAAAAAGCAAAAAAAAAACCCCAAAAATCTATAATGGCAAAAAATGACCAAAAATGACTTATAAAATATACATTTCTATAACCAGGGGATCATGAACAGAGTTTATGTACAACTGAGCATTGTTTCTAATGGACCAAAAAAAAGATCACATGTTATCAAAATCCGGTCCCTGCACATTAGCGTAAGTGCGTACAATCCGAACGGGTAGTAAGACGCGGTGCTAATATTAATAGTAATACTAATTTAAGCTTTTTATTTGATATGTTTTGTTTATATATATATATATAGGCCTTTAAAAATTGTTTTAATGATCAGCTTAAGTTTTTACACCAAAGAAATAATCATTGTGATAATTTAGAGGAAGTGTACCCGCATTGTCATGGAGAGTAGATGGGGAAAAACACAAATGTGGAGAGCTACCCCCACTATTCCTAGCCGAGATCAAGATGGAGAGAGTCGGGAATGACAGTCAATGGCAATACTTTTGAAATTTTTGTAGCAAAATATTTTTAGGTCAAACTAAATCAAATATTGCTATAGTAAAAACATAGTTTTTAAAAATATATATATATTGTGATATGAACAGTTCTTAAACCAAACTAACTGTACCGAGGCTGGTTTTTCACCAAAAAATTTTTTTTCTATGTCACCTTTACAAAAATGTGGGTACATTCACTCAAAATTCTATCAACTTTGATTATTTTGAGGAAATGCTTGTGTTTTTAAAGCTAAGCGTATAATATATTGCACATTAACTTGGTGAAAATTATATTCGTATAGGAAGATCATATTTAAAAAAATTTATATTCAAACATATTATGTTTGAAATTTAAAAAGAATCTAAAAAATTCTTGTTTGTTGTGTGTGAGTAAGATGCATGAACCTAACATTATATATTTTTTTCTATTACTATTCTATTTCTAATTGCAGGTTTAGGTGTATATTCATTTTATTTAGCAACCTATTATTATAAATGAGTTGATAATATAATCCCAAATTATTATTAGCTTAAATCAAAGATTTACTACCAAAATAAAGCACTTAGGTTTCCTTTGACGAAAGTGAACCGACATAAATTCAAAAAACAAATTTCCCAAGGAAAACAAAAAGCAGATGGGGGTATTTCTTTACATTAAAAATATAAGAAGCAAAACACATATGACCTAAAATGAGTTAGCTCCCTTGTCCACTAAAATATTAACCAATCAAGATCCAATTCATGGGTAGTTATACAATCGAGATTCTATATATGGTATTCCTACCCAAAACTATCCCCTGACCAATCATAAACCAACTTACATTAAATTAAAGGGAGAAATTGGGGGTGGGGGTAGAAGGATAATTTCTAGTTAGGTTTTACTATCTATAGGGGATGAAAAGTCAGTTTGATGGCAGCTTAGGGAGAGGGGTGAGGGGAACGGAATAACGGTGGTTGGGTGATGGGAAGGAGGCTGGGGGTGGATTTTTTTTTTTGAAGAGGAGTCATAGTTTAGGGAGGGATGAATTTTTTTTCTCCCTGAAAAGTTTTCCGAAAAGTAGAGCATAACAGAAGAGACGTCATATAATAATAAAACCAACCAGTAAACCCTCCCCCTTTTACATAACAAACCCTTCCCACGTCAACCCCATCAACGACCATGTTGGAACAAATTGCCACAGACATTAATTCATTCCCTAACACACACCCATGTCTATCGTGGTAAACACACCCACCCAAAGAGTGGTGTCGCACCCTCCACGCAACTGAGACATCGCCAGTTTGTAGCGAAAGTGTCGCGAAAGTAATTTGACTGGTGGCGGTCTCTAGCGGGTTTTTATTGTAAACCATGAGAGAGGAACCATAAACTAGAAGGGAAGGATAACAACGTTATTATTTGACAAGCGGTCATGTTACTTCTCTTCCTCTCTTTATAATCATTGTATATCAAAGTTCATTCGTTTGCGATTTAAAAATTGGATGTTGCGGGAAAAAAAAAATCGGTGGCGACGTCACACACAAAACAAATAAACCGGTTACCGACATTACGATCAAGTTTTTATGGGAAATTCGTAGCGCTCGCGTCGGGAACATTCCATGTGCATGTGGCAAGCAGGTGGAACTGATTTATTTGTTGTGATTTTGTGTTTTTTTTTAGATTGATCGTAGAGATGTATGTTTAACAAATCCGTTATTTGAAAAGCGATGACCTATTGTCAGTAAGCAAACATTCAGTTAACATAGTTTGTGTGGGAGGAAAAAACCACAAAAACACAAAAGCGATATGCCATCAAACAGGATATGTTATTCGTAGACATGGTGTGTTATTTTATGCTCTGTGAGTTACTAAAATAATTTAAGAACTAAAAAATAGTTAAAGTATTAAACTATTATTATTTCTATTTAGATGTTTGGTTCTAGTTGGGTTTATACTACAGGTTGTAGGTGTCTGTTTAATGTGTTAGGATACAGGTATTATTATACCCTTGCTAATTTAAAAAAAAATCAATATATTCAAATTTGAATACTAGATAAATTGCTAAAATCGATATTGTTTGTGATGCGTATAGAATTAAACTATAGTATGATGTTGGTAGGAAGAACAGTAGAAGTTAGTTATCAAAGTTACTAAAACCATTTTAATATATTCATACATAAAATCATGTTATCTGCAGCTGTCACTTTATTTATATATTATTAATATCTATAAAATAACACGTGCAGTATAAAGAAATGTCGTCAATGTCGGCCGCAAAGAAATATGTTTGAATTTTCTCTACTGTTCTTCCAACTATAATCAGGGTTTAGGTGGTTCTGTGAACAGTAAAACTCGCGTAATGTTAGTAATAATATGTCGTGCTATTATTGTTACTACATTCTTAAGATTCTCTTTGGATTTAAAGTTAAAATATCGCTTTGGAAGTGAAGTTGATATTTTTTACTTTGTGATCATGTAAGACATGAAATAAATTAATATTATATTCAATACTAAAATATTATATAATAAATTAATAATCCAACTTCATGGAGTAATTGGCTATCGTACTAGTTTCGTGTTGAGCTAGACTGCCAAGGATGGGGAGATAGAGGTTCGAATCTCGGTCGGTTGAACTGGGGGTAGTTTATCATAAAAGGGTTTTCCACTTTTCCTCTAAGCAAATGGAGGCTCACTTCCTATAAATTCAACCTTGCCAATTCCTAAACCATTAGCATAATTAGTACTCAAGCGTTTAACTCAAATGGGTAGTAAGACGCGGTGCTAAATAAATAAATACAAAATAAAATTTGTAGAGAACAACTGTTGTTCACGTTATTTAAGACGTTGGCATTAATATTACGAAAATATCTCCTAGGTTTTCGATCAAATGATTTGAATTTTAAATTCATAACACTTGAGATGAGTTATCAAACTATAAACCTTTTGAAGGGCGGTCGTATTAAAATGTATAATCATATTGAAGAACTATGTACATTATACGTTTTCGCTTGGTTCAAAGAATGTTTCTGCTAGATCTAGTTACATTTGGTCCATACATTTGCCATCCATCACGGAGCAAACATCAGGACAGACAGATTGAATGCCAGATGGTAAAGTTAAAACGTGACCTCACTATGATCGGTCAATAAAAGCGTAGGTTTATTTAACCAGAGTAAAATACAGTAATAGTGTAACCAGACAATTAAATCATACTAACAAGCAGGGGACATACAGGAAATGATTTGTGATCCTGAATTACAATTCTAAGGTTCGATAAAGTTCATTTAATGGGGAATACTTCTCACATTTTGATCTCACATGATTTTCAATCATATAATCATATAATTATATCAATACTTTCAAATCCTCTCTCCTTGTCTTATAGATGTAAAATAACTAAGTAAATTAGAGGAAATACAGGAATACCATTACGACACAAAATAAACTAATTATTTAATTTTTTTTACTAATAAAAAGTTGTAGTTTCTGCGTTTGTAAAACTTTGATTGAAGTCGTGACCCACATGTTTTCATACCAATTTTTTGTTATTTAACTTTTTATATTATAAAAAAATGTGTCGTTACGTATTACTATATGATGCCCCGTAAGTGAAGTAACCCTGGAAAGACTCGTCTAAAAAAGAACCCTGTGAAACCAGTTTCATTCCACATTATAGATTCAAAAATTTCTTTAAATAAAAAAAACAGGTCTTAGGTGAATCCCTTGCCCGCTCCCCCCTCTTGGCTTCACTCTTAAATAGCCTTCAAAAATGCACGAGGGCAGAGAAAACAGCAAGAGTGAGAAATCATAGGCGGGCCTGGACTTTAGATTAAATCGATCATCGGAAGGTTGTAAAAAACCTAGACAGGATTTATTCGATCTGTCTTACGATATAGCGCTATTGTACTATCTATCTGAGGATAAAGAAGGCAACTTATTAAAACAAGAACTACAGTGACATTAATCTGGAGTGAGGCTATAAGATAATATTAAATAAATGAATGTCAACCATCGGTAGTCTTGGGGTAAAGTGCTCGCCTCAGAACCCGATGTTCGTGGGTTATATAACCCAGCCAGGATCTACCAATTTTTCTTGAGCGATTAAAATCCGTAGCAAAACTTTCTTCGGAGGGGAAGTAAAGGCGTCGGTCCCATGTCGATTGTGTCGTGTAAAAGAACCTTTATGGGTATTGTGAAAATACCTTTCTTGCCAAAATTAGTAGGCCCTTTCGCTCTTGTCCATAGAAATAGTCGTGTGCTGATATGAGCACCCAATTCAGAGAGTGCACGTTAAATACATCAAAAAATAAAAAATAAATAAAAATGTTTCTTTAGCACCGCATCTGGCTACCCATTTAGGTTATACGATTACTGTTTTGGAAATAAAAATATATATTTAGTATATAAAATTTACCTGCATTTGCGCGGAGGAAGAGTAGAAAAGAATTTAGGAAAAAACCACTCTCAGTACACCCGACCGAGATTCGAACTTCAATCTCCCAATTATCTTGTGTCTAGTCTATTGCCAGAGTAGTGGTTTTGACCTGCGTCCGCCGAAGCGTATAAAATGTATTTTTAAGTAATAGATAGGTATTTATCTCCACCTCCTTAGGTTAGAAACAGACGTGCTAAACTCTCAAAACTTTTGCATATTTTATAAATAGTTCGAGTGTGTCGACTGAGATTAGCAGGTGAAAAATGAAATTGTTATTTTGGTATTGTAAATAAGGCACTAACAAATTCATGATCCTAAGAAGAGTCAAAAAGGTATGTACAATGTATAAACACCACAGATTATTAAAGGCTACGTTATTTAAATAATTACAATAAACTATAGCAAAAACTTGATTTAATAATACAATTATTATCAGTATACAAGATTATTTTATGTTGTAACTAACAAAATATAAATGCAAATGCTCACATAAAATCAAGAAACGTATTCAGGAACTGAAAACTTCATTAAAAACTTACCATATTTAATAATACTATTATTATTATTATTATTATCTGTATTTAAGTTTATTTTATGTTGTAACTAACAAAATATAAATTCAAATACTTACAGAAAATCAAGAAACGTTTGCAGCTCCTTAATACTTCATTAAAAACTTACCATAACACATAAATTAATAACTATTTTAATTAATTAGGCCAAATGCTTATGAATTATCATAGATGTGTTTTTTTTTGTTTTTTTTTAAACAACAATGAGAGACTTTGGTTCAACAATAACCCCAATCCCCAGGCCCCACCCACACCCTCCGGATCCAAAAACATCTTATTCGCGTGGTGTTCAGATATGTTAAGTACGATATATTACGATTACAGGTAACAAACATATTTTCGAAACGTTGACAAGTCTATTGAACACATCATCCATATTAGAAAGAGAAACATTTCCCACCTGAAGTTTGAGGAGCCAAAGTTTTAAATTTACCACGTTGAACATAATATAAAATAGCCCGTAATATGTATAATCCAAGTAAATTGTTCTTAAACTAAATATTCAGTCCAATTTAGATTAAAAAAATAAGCTTCATTATACTATTAATAAAGCTACTATTTTCATTCACTCACTTCAGTGGCCGAAAGACCTAAGGCGTCAGGCCTTATGATGACAGCGAGATCGGGGTTCGAATTCCTGTCACGTCTAAAGAGGATTTTTTAAATTGGTTTTCCACTCTCCTTCCAAGAAATTTCAGGTAGATTACCTAACTGGTGTAGTTATCAAGTATGCGTAAAGCGGGACAGACAGTTAACTATGATGTTTTAAAAATAATATACTCATACGCAAATTCATAGTTTCAGTAAGTCACCTTACATGAATAGTATCGATATGTTCCAACACCTTAACTCAGTTGGTAACGTGTCTTAACTAAGAGTCCCAGTCTCAATTGCTAGCATGGCCGAAATATCTATCTTTGCTGAAATGTGAATTTATGCTTTCACATTGATGAATTAACGGTCGGAGGCTAGCTGTTGTGTCTATTCTAGATTTAGTTATAAGTCATGTTCTGATATAATTAGTAGGTTCAGAAAGTTCACGTTAATTACCTCGAATGAATTAAAAATTTTCAATAGGAAATAATAATAATAATAATAATAATAATAACAATAATAATAAAGCAAAATGTAGCTTGCCAGAAAAAACACAAGTACTGTATATATTTTCTAAAGCTACTTTTTACCAAATTTCTACAATATCAAGCTATTTTAAGCCTTTTTTCACCAAGCATGATTAAAGTATTAATACTTGTCCTTTTTTCCTTCCTCTGGACAACTTCCACAGAGCGCCGAAACACATAATCAGTCAAGGTCGTGAGCTACGCTTATATGGTTCCTTTGAAAATAAGTTATCCACTTTTTATTAAAAGATAAATGTAGTTATTTTAATGGAAGGTAAAGGAGAACAAGACTTTTTTATTGTAAGCTATTTATAAAGAGATAGCAAGGTGGACACAAAAAAACTCTAAATTATATTTTAAAAAAATAGTTGTGGGTCTTTACCATGTTATAAGACGAGCACTCTTGTGCTTGTTATTAAAATTACTGAGTATTTTAAAAATGAGAAAAGTGATTAAGAGAGATTACGAATTGATTTTAAAAGTTGCAGTTAAATGTACAAATGATGAAAATTATTTCTATAGTTAAGGATCACGTCAGTCTGTTTAGAGGTTTACCGCCCTTTAATCAAGTTTTAAAATTAACTAAAAACACCTTTAATAACCGTAAGACATCTTCGATGGTAAAGTGTATTGGTATTCCCAGACACGATCATTATAAATTACATTCATTTTGAAAAGAAACTTTTATCAAATGTCTAGAACTCTTAAACAATTTATAATTCATATAACGACGTTAGGTCCCAAAAATATTTGTGAGATTTAAAGTTTTAACCAAAAACTATTATTTTACTAAAAATGCTCAAATTTAAATAATTGTTAATTACACAACAGCAGTTGTATCGGTTTATCAATATATTATATAATTACTTTAAAATTTACTAAGTAAAATAATAACTTAGCTATAAATATTACCTTAAGTGTTTTGGAAAAAATAAAAAATGAGTACTATTGTTTACAGTAATTTATTTGCAGATATTTTTTAATTCACGTGAGAAAATTTTACTAGATATCATTTTATTTTAGCATTTAAGTTGACCTCCTGTGACCATGTATTGGTCAACACTGTATGAAACATTTTTATGACAGTGCTACCAATAGACTTCAGTAAATTAACTACGAACCTTTAAAATGATTGAACAGCAAAAGAGTGAAATAAACTACACAACTAAATTATATGGGATCACGTATAATTACAGACCACTCAGCTCGCACAGAAATCATTTAAATTTAAAACGTAATGGATATAACTCTGTTCGGGGAATAGATCACTTTTGATCTCCTAATTGCTATTTATTGAACTTGACTCTTTTCTAAAAATAATAATAAAAAAATACTGGTCCTCATCATCTCAATATGATAATAAATTCTCAAATCGTTTAGGTTACGTTGATTTTTTTTTAAATATTTTTTTAAGTGGACGTTCATCAGAAAGTGGCAGATGAGCTTTGGTCAAAATTGAGTCTCCTGGTAATAGATGTTTAGTAATTTTATCATAAATTTGGTGATAAGCCTATTTATCTAAAAAAACATAGTAGCAATAGAAAATGCCTTATTTATTAATGAGGAACATTGATGGTGTGGGTTAGAATGATGCCATAAGAGGGGTTAGAGAAAATGTTTTGTAATTAAGACTATATAGGGCCTAATCTAAGAAATAAATTATACAATGCAATGCATACTAAGCGATAGTATTGACTTGAAAATTGATCTTAGAAAATGTATTTTAAAAAAATGGATACAAAGAATATTTTTTTAGTAAAAAAAATAAAAAATTCATGAGTCTATTTACAGTTTTGATGATATTGGTATATCATCATTATAGACGCATTTACTAAGATTAGACAATCAAATACAGCTTTTCCATAGAATAAATGAGTCCACACAGCAGTAAAAGTAATACAACTAACACTTGGACACGTGAATAAAAAGAGAAATTTTGGAGAGCTAATTCAAATGTACCTGGTACAATTTCCGTGCACAGGTATACTTATTCAACGGAGATTTAAATTATTGAAGATTTGTAATCTTGTAATACGGAATAGAAAGAATTTCAAATATATTTATTATGGTTTAGATTAGGAGGGATAGCCAGCACACTTACCTCAGTGATACTGGATTAGAAATTGTTTAGATAGAATACTATAAAACACACAAACACATTTTTAAGGACAAACTTTCACTGTCACAGACAGCTTCATCAGGTCAAGAGAGTAGACTGAGTAGAATGTGTTTGTGTGTTTTTTAGTGTTCTATCTAAACAATTTCTACTCCAGTATCACCAAGCTAAGTGTGCTGGCTATCCCTCCTAATCTAAACCATGATTTAGCCTAGTGCTCTATTCCAAATAACCTAAATATATTTATTAGTATCTGCTATTTTGAAATCATTCAAATTATACTATTTTTTTAAATTAAATTCCAGATGCTAAAATTAAAAATCAAGTTGGTTTGTTTCGTTTTCTTAATCGTTGTTTTTTCTTGTATTGAAGAATTTTTTTTGTATGTTGTTTTGAACCTGTATGAAGACATCAAAAATTGATTGGCCGTAGGGTTTTCAAGCTGCCAGCCAGTCAGCAGGAGCGAATGAAGTGGATGCCAAGGCTATCATTAACGCGCTCGACTTTATATAAATGCTCTCGTCGTGAAACTTGGGATCAAATATTAGAGCGAAAACCATACAAGTAACTTACTTCAGTTTCCGGTCTTGGACTTTAGAAGTCCATATTTAAAAACCTTATAGAGAAAGGGAATGCCATGATTACTATATTACAATCTTTAAAATGATCAGTTAATATTAAAAATACACTTTATGTAATATTAAGCGCACAATTAAAACATGCCTTCACGATAGTAACTTTCAATGAATATGAGATCACTAATTAGGATGCTTATGTTTAAACATTAATTAAAAAAGGCAATTAAATAATAATCATAATTAATCGTACCTCTTCCCGATCACCAGAAGATGCAACATTTATAACTATGACTTGAATGTTTTCCAGACAAACTTTCCCAACAAGTTACAATTTATAATGAGTCCATAGACTCTGCCTTAAAATATGAGTGAAGAATGACCCTGGGCACGGGACGAATCCTGGATAGCTAAGTTGTTAGAGCATTGGCGTACTAAGCCAGAGGTCTCGGGTTCGATTCCCGTGTCCAGGTGTCATTTTTCAATTTTCAGAAAACAATTTATAATATTAATTTTAATGTAAGTAATCGAACTATAAAGTTTTTATGTTCATTCATGAGATGTTCCTTATATAAGAATTTAACGATCACTATTTCGTATTTTACTAATCACAAAGTATATTCATACGTTGTAGTAACTTCAAATTGCTTATCAATCTAAGTTCTCAAGAGCAAAAAATATAAAACATTTGAATAAATAAATGCTCTCCATTAAAAGAATCAGAATTAAGATAAACTAAATTAATTCCTTATACAAATATTAGAATGTATAACACGCAGTTGAGACAAAAATAATAAAAAATATTAAAAGATGTACGTAGTGATGTCTAGATGAGTCATTCGTAAAGCCATTCTTGCTCTACTGAGGTTTGAAGTCATGATTTACAAGGTTGAGGTCCTGAGAGGTGCTTGTAAAGATTAAATATCGTCAAATTTTATAACAAGTAAAGTAAGGCGAGCTATGCTCTCATATGTAAGCTTAGTTACTATTTAAAACGCTATATTTCAAGTGAGAGGGATAGAGTATATTTATTCTGGTACATTAAAAAAAACTACTTATGGCTTTGTTGAAAGCGATTAGCTACAGTGGATGAGACTTGGTTACCTTTGCTCTCAAACCTATAATATTCGCAAGGTATCTTTAGCGCTTCGGGCAGAACACTATAACAATCCTTCCGAGTTCTTGACTTAAAACGTTTGTGATTATTATAGTATGATTAAACGTTTTTGTTGTTTTTTTTTCTTTTCAAAGAAGGCCGAGTAACAAGTTTGACCTCTTTCGCTGAAGAGCAAGGCATGCTCACTTGTAATAAGTCATCTAGAATACAATCTCCACTTACGGCATGTTCACCAATTCGGGTAGTGGGCCTGAGACTTATCTTAAAGGGGTTCCATTTCGACCAGCTGTACCCAAAGTTTTTTTTTTTCGCACACTAAACATGTATTTTAATTGGGGTAAAATATTTTAGGGAAGTATTCCCATCCACCAAACACTAAGAAAAAATCATATAAGCATGGGTCTAAAAACGCTAAGCTTCCGTGGTTGCAGGAATTTTATTATTCAGTTAGTAAGAAACTTAATATAAGGATTAATGCGACTAAAAAAGACAGTTTAACAAAAACAAACAAAAACAAAAGAGATTATTTTGTTAAAAAAATTGTTCACAATGGTGTTCTGCATCGTTAAGCCCCTGAGCCTGCGTTCCATGCTTTGTCTAACTCTGTTGAATACATCTGAGGTGTTACGTATTTGCTCACATCCATTTACGGTACGCTCTCATAAAAAGTCATCAGGCGCAGAAGTTGAGTAGTCAATGGACTTTAATGTCCACAGGGATAAAATAAAATCCAGTGGGTTTAAATTGTATGCTCGAGCAGGCCGTTCAATGGATCCCCCACGACAAATCCATCTTTGAGGAAAACTTTTAATAACTCTAAAACTAAACGTTTCTAGACCACCTTTTTTTCTATAGGAATACACCCCTAAAATATTTGACCCCATTATAGAATTATTCCTTTATATGATTGCTTTTGTACTTTTACTACTCACATTTACAAAAAAAAATCTTGAATATTGTATTTAGTACCTAAAATCTTAAGAAACTTAAGTTTACACTCAACATATTATAATTTTTCTTACAAACCAACTCTATAAATACAGCCTTTTATAGGATATCCTGATCAATACCAACTACAATCATTCACACAACACCCGCTCAACAAAGAAGTGTGTAAGCCTACAATCGGCAAATATTTCAATTACTGTGGTAAGCAAGAACTGAGATTCATTCACCTTCTCTAACCTCAGAGATATTTCTCAGATAGATGTAGCAAAGAATTAGATTAAATAGTTGATTCTTCAAGAAATGCTTAAGGCAAATATTTTAAAACTTCGTGTTTTTTATTTTTTTATATTTAAGTATGTAATTGTAAGATCTGAAGATTTCCTACCTTTAGATACTTCCGAATTTTAATACCCAATCTTTTAATAAAGGTTTGATTTTCCAATTACTTTCACTATAAGTTTGCGCCGTCTCAAAGGTCAACAACGTCGAACAGAAATGATTTAATCCTAAATAATTTATATCTTATATAAGTATAAACCAAACGAACAGGATGCATATGAAATACTGCTCTGATGAAAGTAAATTATTAAAGAAACCACCTAGTAAAGAAAAAATAGAACGTACAGACGTTTCCCTTGACATTTTTTTTTTCAAAAATATTATTATTTTTCAGAGGTTTTCCTCCACTGGATTTACTATAAAACTATTTACAACACCTATTTTATTAATTGTTAATTCAACTTCTAAGAATGCTTTCCAAGGTAGAGGTTTTCAACCTCCAAGTGTTCTGAAACTAGATTTGCGTTGATTATTGGGATATTTCATATTTGTGAAAGTAACTGCTAGATAAAATTAAATAAGAGACAAAAATAACTTTTCAAAATAAGCACTGGGTATAATTTAATATGGGGCTCACAGTAGTGTATTCATTCCCATTTGTTTCGTCCTGCGTACTAACAACCGGATAGTGTATTGTATTGTGATACTATACCATCATGGCTTGTGGAAACGGTGTAAGGGGGTGAACAGTGAGCGTATTCCAATACGTAGCATCAGTCAGAGGGAACAAGTACGTTGTGAAGGTGTGACCGTTTAATACAAAGCATCAGTCTCATATCAGAATCAAACTCGGAACCTGGGATTCAACTCGAAGACGTGCTATCGACCCAAGTTTTAAGGTGACCACAGTTAAAGGATCATAAAAATTTGATTACGAAAGTTTTTATACTAAGTATCTCTTGTCTTGTGAAACTTCCTACCTTATCGAAGTGGCCGCCCCCATACTGCCACGCCTAGTTCTGCTCCCCTTGCTGCTGTTGTACCACCGCGGCGGCTGCCGCTGCCGCCGCCTTCTGCGCCTGCGCCTGTTTCTCCTGCTCGTTCAACTCCTTTATCGCCTGAATTTCCTTCTTCAGTTTCATCCTCCTGTTCTGGAACCAGATCTTGATCTGCCTCTCCGTGAGGCAGAGTGCATGCGCCATCTCGATACGCCTCCGCCGCGTGAGGTAGTGGTTTGTGTGGAATTCCTTCTCGAGTTCGAGGGTTTGATACCGGGTGTACGTCTGGCGGCCTCTCCTCCGGAGTCCATTTGCTCCTAGAACAAAAGAGTCATGTGATATTTAGGGAATTTGATGTCGAGTTTATACTTGGTGGCATCTCCTACAGAGTTAATTATATACTAAACACGAGGAGCTTACGACATTTAGGGGGATATAAATAGAATATATTTTTATGGATTTTCCTGATTAGTGATGCTCATTGGATAAATAAAACATATAGAGTGTATTTGAAACAGAAATTTAAGAAATATTCACTCGAAAGATAACGACATTTAAAAATGTTATATTTATCAAAAGTTTTTTCGTAGAAAATGTAGAGTTTGTTTGATTTTATACAGACTGTAGCATGAAGTTTAAAGAAAATAGATGGCAAGGTACATTGCAAAAACTTTCCTGCTCTTTTACCTAAAAATTGAAATATTTATTCCAAGCTCGTAAGATATGTGAAACGAAATAATAAATGTTGTTGCAGAAACATTCTAACAAAGAGCTAAAATTATAATATTTGCTGTTACAGAAACATTGAGAAAAAATTTACAACTCTGTTTACCAAATAGCATAAACAATCAATTTCCTGGAAATAAATGTCAAAAATATATTTGCCAATATCACAGAAGCTAATGGTTTGATAAGAATATATATCAAATAAAAGTTTTATTTTTTTACTAAACCTACAATTTAGCAATGATCATTTCGTATCTCAAAGGATTGTGGTTATATGTTCGATCACTTATCAAACATACTCATACCCTTCAAAGTCATTTCCCCAGAAAATGAGATGCGCCATTTTGTTGGTAATGCTAAACAGCGGCAAGAATCGAATTTAAATCAAAATCGTTAGGACCCATTTCTAAAAGATATTTTTAGCCCTTAAGTAAACTACCCTTAATTTTAGGTTTTGATATATCTAATTTCAAAAACTTCAAGGGGAGTCTTTTGAAAACCCTAGATATTAAGCCTTAGCCCGTTCAGTAAAATGGTTTCGGCTCTAGGCCAAGATACAAACAGACATACATACACAAAAATACACTTTTCAGTTTCAGGAGGCTATAAAATGCAGACATTTATCAAACACTCAAGCTCGATTTTATTTACTATCACAATACTTATCTTTTCGAGAAGTCTAGATAATTTCCCTAAAAACATTAGGTATAAAAAAGTGTTCAACAACTAGACTCAATATTTGCCGCCTCAAACAACCCTTTACTAAAAATTCGTTCATCATAGAAACCCATGCAAAAAAAAAATATATAAAAAAATATTTTTTTAATCTACAATGAACATAATGAACATTATGTTACCGATATCAAATTTATGCGAAATATTTTACTAATGAAAAAGAAGTGATATAAAAAAGTATTCACGTGCACTAAGCTATTCATTTAAGAAAATCAACCTAGCACAATTAGAAAAAAAAAAACCACGCACGTTTTAACAATAAAATATATCAAATAAAATTACAACTGCTGTTTTATTTTAATCTTATATATTAAATACTTCACAGATAAAACCAATGGATATCAAAAAATCATGGCAATTATAATAGCTTATGTCAATGAAAATTCAATACCTACAATATTTTTACANTAACAAAAAAATATATCAAATAAAATTACAGCTGCTGTTTTATTTTAATCTTATATATTAAATACTTCACAGATAAAACCAATGGATATCAAAAAATCATGGCAATTATAATAGCTTATGTCAATGAAAATTCAATACCTACAATATTTTTACATTTAATATAAATACTGTAAAAAATGTTCCTTTTGCTGATAATTCGAAACTTGTATAGTCAATAATTTTTTTAATACAAAGAAGTATATTAAGAAAAATAAAATTCTATTTTAGGTTAGTTTAAGTTGGACAAGTTGTACTAGATTGACGTGAAAAAAACATAAATATTTAATATGAATATAATATACATGCATAATATTTAAATGATATTTGTAAAATATTTTGTAGTAATAATTACAAGTTATGATACATTATAATTATGAATATGTTGAAATTGTAACAAACCTCTAAAAATTAGGTACATTTTATTTTAAAATGTTTATATTTTATGGTTAAACAATGTATAGGCCTACATATTGAGGTATGTATTCCTTATATTACAGCGTAACTATTTTTTTTAATTATAAATAATAAAATGTTAATACCCAACATTAATTTAATATAAAATGAGGTCCTGATTGTGTGCTTTTCGGTGTTAAATAACAAAGATTAGACTAATACACAGGTAATTTAGCTCAAGTTTATAAAAACAGGCCGCATCTTTCACCCATATGGGCTATGATAAACTGAATAAATATTAATAAAAAGAATATATAAAGAATTTAAATACTTTAGTCTTAATGGTCAGTTATAGCTGTTATAAAAGTCCCGTTTAGAAAAAATAAGCATTTACATTTTAAATAAATATATTTAGTCATACATTTAATAATTTAATTCTTTCTCTTATAAATTAGTTGATTATTATGATGTGATAATTGTCTAATAACATATAATTATGCTTTATAATAGAAGTTGAGGACTTACTTTATTAATTGAAATAATACATCTAATTTTAATAAATTAAAATATGTAAAAATATAAGCTCATGTCAAACCAATGTGTGTTGGCTGTAGACCTTCTCTTTACTTTTGTCATTCGGAATAAACGGTTCCGTAATGAGCTAGGTTCGTGATCTGTCGTGCGTCGAGGTCTCCGGGTCCAACGGATTTGGTTGACCCAGGCTTCCTTGTGATACGTGCTGTACCTTACGGTCCTTACACACTAACACAATCAAAAGGTAGAAACACACGTACAGAGGCTTCCTTGGTAGAAACAACCCCCCCCTCCCCACCTCTTCTCTTTCTTACCTCCTACTGAAATATAGTCTCAATGGGGTCGTACATCACACAGTATTTGTCACTTCACAACGCGAGGATATAAAACACACGCGTTCTTAAAAAAGATTTAANCCCCCGCTCCCCAACTCTTCTCTTTCTTACCTCCTACTGAAATATAGTCTCAATGGGGTCGTACATCACACAGTATTTGTCACTTCACAACGCGAGGATATAAAACACACGCGTTCTTAAAAAAGATTTAAAACATGCCTTGTCCCGTACCAACAGAATCTATCTTTATGTACAGTCATGAACAAAATTACACACTGTAAGGAGGAACAAGTCCAAGCGTGGGCCTGTAAGATTTGTCATATCTAAAACTGACGAGAAAAGATTGGCTCCTAATAAGCCCCAAGCCTTTTTTGGCCAATTTTTATTTTATTTTAGTACCGCGTCTTACTACCCATTCGGATTGCACGCTTATGTAGGGTCTACTAACTACGCTAGTGGTTGTAGGAATAAGGAAGGTTATATTTATAGGAGGTGTACCCGCATTTGAGTGAAGATGAGTGGAAAACCATTTTGGAAACAACACCTCCAGTACACATGACTTAGAGTCGAACTTTGATCTTCCAGTTATCAGCAGTCTAGTCTATTGCAAGAGTAGTGCCTTAGACCACGTGGCCACCAAAACCGGTAAATAATTGATTAATCAGTGGCGTGTCATGGAGTGCTATCAGGGTAAGCAGAGAGTGTTGAAACTTTACCCTTGATATGTTCTTTTAAATTTTAAGCCCCCCCCCTCCCCCCACCATTTGACCAATCATATATTATGGGGAAGGTATTTCCGTTAATACCTTCCATATGAGTGTTTACTGATTGATAATAACATCCAAAGGTAGGTACAGTTTTAATAAGTTCTACTTATACAACACACCACTGCTAGATGTATATTTTAAGTAACCAGGAATAGAAATAAGTATTCCTAATAAACTTCTCCATTATTTGCTTGAATTAAGGAGAGAAAAAATTATTTGTAAGATAAATGTATTTTCCTGGGTAAGGTTTGAATCTATTGAACGGCCAGCTAATCCAAAATAATACATATATATATATATATATATATTCATCGATTGTTTTGTACAGTTTCTTTGCTTCATAGATAAACATAACAAATATTGGCAATATATATCAATTGTAAATTGTGTTATTTAAAAAATAATTATAGTACCAGTGTTGTAAATAATACATAATTTTGAACAATTATAGTGCAAGTATTAGTTTATTTAAATCACTCTCTCAATGTGTACTATAATATGCTCAATGATTAAGCATTCACAAGTCAAATATTTTTGTCGTCATAAGATATTACTTTCACACGTCATCATCAAACAAAACGTTAAGGCTAGGGTTGAATAAAAAAAAGTCCCGTTGTGTTGCCTTAAAACATCTAGATATCAAATTTGATCAAAATCCATCAAACCATTTCAGATCCATGGGCGGAGCCAGGGACAGACAGACAGGATGGTAAAATCCACATTTTGGGTTAGGATACATATAAAACGTAAATATTCATTATCATCTCGAGGCCGAAATATTTTTGGGATTACAATACTTTATCTAGTTTAGATAAGGCACGAGATTCGAAACTTTTAACTCTCTATAACAGGCAAACCAGAAAATACACCCCTGATGTTTAGCCTACATGCCCACAGATTAGGGCCATCACGCAGCAGGCTAGCTAAGAAATATTATTTGTAAAAAACAAACAAATAACCTTTAATGTTATAACTAGTCAATCTAGTTTTTCAAAGTAATAAAATATTAAAAGAAATTAATATAAAATATTATTTTTTCCCCCTCCCATATAAGCTCTATGTTCGGAACAAAGTTTTTGTATAGGACTCGTTCAAGTATCTTCTTTCCTCTGGTCCTAGAAACACCATTATTTTAAGCGCCTTCTCATTGGTCATAGACAAGGTTCATTCTTTCTCTCTCGTCCTTTCTCAGAATGACGAGCTCCAGAGGAAGTGGGAAAGAGAAGGAATGATAAAGAAACACGTTAACAGGTCTTACCAAGGACGGAACTGTCGAGGAGAAGAAAAACTGGTTGTACCAGTTGTAGAGGTACACTAACACCCAAAAATTTGATTAACTACCTCGCCGGTGCTCGTGACCAACAGAATAGCGTGCTACACGTGGATCGATAGTGAGGTAAAGAAAGAATGGTGATATGGATCCCTGGTTGAAATCTATAAGACTTTTTTTTTTACTACCCGTCCGAGCTATCCACACTTTTTCAAACTTATGATACCCCTTTAAATGGTCACACAGGCTGAAGCGTCAACCTCACATGGTATGTGTTGTTTTTTTCCCGTGACTGGGAGGCTAGGGTTTGAACAACACCCGTGTGCACAGGAGGTGTTTTTTTTCCTTAACGTGTCTTCACTCTGCTTCAAAGAACACGTGGTTACATTTACTCTAAATGGTCCTACCTCCCTCACACCCGACCTATTAATGTAAGTATGCGGATAGCCTGGACGGGTGGTAAGACGCGGTAAGTTCGCACCGAAAACATTTGTCTTTTAAAGCGTCTGCCACCATGGTTTGTTGGCTAGAAATTCCTGGTCTTTTACTGGCAGTGGCCTTCTTCTGAGGTTGGACCAGCATCTAGGTACGGCTATTTCGTCCCGATAAGATGATGTGGTGATGATTATTATGATTATGTGGTACCAGGAGAAGTCTACATCCTAGCTTTAGCCTAATCAACTAGACAATGGCAAAAATAGCTATGGCCCCAGTGAGAATCAAATCCGGGTCCAGAACCTATAGATTGGTAACCAGGATCGCTGACCACTAGACCAATAGACAGACCAAAACATACTTGTGATATAAAGATGAAGGTAGACTTTAGAGGGAGACTGCCCGTATTTGCGTGAAGGGACGAAGGAGAAACTATTTATGAAATACTTCATCAGTAGACCCCGTCTGGATCCGAACTCAAACCATCTTTTCACCACTAAACCAGACCTAGCGAGACGGACGTGTTTCTCTGAGGGCCTACCGACTGAGGAAATTAATTAACATTATTGATATTTACATGTTACCTTTACAAATAAACTATTATTAACTGTTATTCCTTTTTAGCTGTTTCCTATTAATTTCTTGAATCTCATAATCATTAGTCTCGATTGGAAATTACTTTATTAATAAATCACTTTATTTAAAAGTAATATTTCACATAATATTACTAATAGTAGATTCAAACGCTTCGAACTCACATTGGACGTTTCAGTTCTTAATGCCCCAGCTTATTTGTTTTCTAGTCAGCTCGACCATTCTAAGATATATAAATATGGATGCCCAATTATAAATTGAATGAACGAGCATGAAGTGGATACTAAACCATAATTATAGGAAAAATCCAGCCATAAGACACCTAGTTAACATTCAAACTCTGGACTCATAATTCAGTCGAGAACGATAACTCAGTAGATTAGGCAAGTTAAAATTATAATTTAAATATTCGACAGGGAATGTAAATTAATGTTATTAAAAGACACTCATAAGGAAGGCCGCCCTAAAACAATTTCACGTGCCTCTACTTTAGGATAGCTATTTTCGTGGATCGCGTCTTAGTACCCGTTTGGGCTATCCGCGATTTACGAGTTGTTAAAAGATCACGTAAAACAATAAAATAAACCTTCCAATCGTTTCTCTACCTCCTATTGAGACGTTTTGTAATACAATCTCCTAGGACTTCAAACCATTCCCTTGATTGTTTGAGTTGCTTTATTATTCTTCTATATCCTATAATCTTCTCAACAACGCCGCTAGTCTTTCATACCTCCGTTAACCGAATGACCAGAGGAGGGGAAAAGTGCACGCACACTTATTTATTCCTGTACCAAACGGAACCGGCTTCTGTTAAGGAGTTTGCTTACCTGTGATGTCACGACAGGTCAAAATAGGATTTTCCATGTTAATGAATTTACGTTTTATTTAGTGAGTTTTAAAAATAACGTTGAAACAAAAACCCATAGATTCTTAAATATTTATAAAAATAATCTTAGTAGTTTGTCACAAAATTATTATTCTTTTTTCTCTAAGTAGTATTTTTAATGTATTTTTTTTACAAATCCTATACAACTTAAGCTATTTAGCCTGATAACGAAAAGAGCCTGTAGGCATCTTTCTGCCTGGATGTAGATTTAAAATGTCCGTGGAAGCATTATATCTATCAAGAATAGAAAAAAAGAAAAAGGAGGAAATTTTAAAAAGCAAGTTAATGTTTTCAAGGTGCAAAAAATATAGTGGGTGTGTAGACTCGTCAGAGGAAGAGAGCAAGGGTTATAAATACAACAGACAATAAAGAGGCCTCGGAGGGTGAGCTGCTCATTTTCTTCCCTCTCGTTATATTTCGTACATTGGCGTCTGCGTATGATAGCGTTTAAGACTGCTTAGGTGTGTAATGTTAAGCTTAAACCAGCTTCGCAAAATAGATTTGATATCTACCAGTAGACGACGTCCTTCAAATCTGCTTGTGTAGTAAACATCTCACTCGCTCTTTAAAAACTCTTCTATTTGACTTGAATTGATTTTTATGGACTAGTGTTTTTTTTCTGTCTATTTCTTTTTAATCCTCTCCTTTAACTCTTACTTTCTTCCTACTTAATTCTCTTCTTCTCTAGCGGACGAATGAAACAAACAAAAGGAAGTTGTAAATAAGGCGAGCACGTAAACTTGGTTTAAGAGCTCGTAAACCGAATTACACGTCAATTAGTGTAACCCTTACAACCGACAATAAAGCAAGTGTAAGGCTAACTCTGAGTTAATCCAATAGACAACACTGCGTTGGGGTAGGTAAGGGTCATGCATGAGATGTGATTAGGAGTGAATTAGTCAAAATGAAGATAAATTTAATTAGATTAGTTTGTCCGTATTATTTGATTGCTGTCCAAGCAGACGCGGTTCTCTATATTTTGGTTATACTAGCCCGCATTGGTTGTCATGTGGTCTGACACGTCACGCTTGTGTTGGACAGGCTGGATTGGTGATTGATGGGGAGATGGGGGCTCAATTCCTGGCGCTAATTAAGATGGTTTTCCTAACTTGTTCTTCGGATAAATTTACTTTAACAATTTTCCCTTAAGAATCAAATAGCTAAAGCTATTATTTATGCCATTAGTGAGGATTACTCCATCTAGATATCATATTCTGAAATTTGAAAAATGACACCTGGACACGGGAATCGAACCCAGGACCTTTGTACAAGTGCCAGTAATAAGCTAACTACTGAGTCGAAGGTGGCTGCGTTATCTGATAGCTCGTGATATTAATTTAAAAAATCACACATTTGTAGCTGACGATTTCCGCACGTCCATCATCGACTCTGCCTTAAAATATGAGTGAATAATGACCCTGGGCACGGGACGCTTCCTGGATAGCTCAGTGGTTAGAGCATTGGCGTACTAAGCCAAAGGTCCCGGGTTAGATTCCCGTGTCCAGGTGTCATTTTTCAATTTTCAGAATATAATTTTCCCTTTACCTACAAAATTAGCTTAATTTATGTATCGTATATCCCAAATAATTTCTATGACGCAGTGAAAAAAAAAAGTTTTCTCTTATACTTTTTGTTTTTATGCTACAACCATTCAACGTATGAAGGCATATGCCAGATATTTAGTGCCTGTATCTGTGATCACGTGGACAAATGCCTTAGTATTATCCTATCTAGTATTTTGATTTCGAGGAGGTTGTGCATCGCTTTTCACCAGGTTGTATTGTTTCCCTTAGTTAGCGGTTGCCAAACTTTTCGAATGCCTTACCACCCTAACAATTTCCGTAATTTGGAGTACTCCCAAGATATTGCTGGATATTTACTACTATTTCGGGACATTTTTAATGGTGCCCGGCGATATAACACAGCTGAACCAGCTGTTTGAGCTTGACTTAGTGTTTTCACCCCTCTAAACATTGTTTAAACCTATTTTAATGTTGGATAGACTTGCTCCGAATATATTTATAAGAATTAATGAGGCCCTATATTTTTCCTACTTTAATTTACTTTTTTTTTGTTTGAATTCCCACGTCGTACCACCTAGAATAATTGTACGTAAAACAGTTTTGGAACCACTGCCCTAAGTGATTATTTACTTTCTCTCCAAGTACATGCTGACACACTTCCTCTAAATGCTACCCTCCTACTATATTAGTATAAATATTTGAAAAGCCTGGGTGGGTAATGCAAAACGAAAAAACAAAAATGTTCAATACTAAATTAGGTTGAAATATAGTTAACATCTTATTGGTTTCAAAAATAGTCATTGTAAGCATTATTTAAATATGAGTTTTTCAAAATTAAGTAATATATTAATTTATCTATGATATTATTTCTTTAAAATGAATAATGTCTGCTCGCATAGCTCAGGGTTGTTACACATTTCTTGAGTTTTTAAATTTCCTATCCCTCCAAGATCAAATATAATATGCAACTCCCGCGTATTTTATGTACAGCACTACGAATTTAAAAAAGTCTTGTTATTTTCTCCATTATAACTTAAATTTGTGACACAAGAATGATTAAAGACAAATATTTCAGTGTTCTTCGCAACATCACTTGAATCGGAGGTAGAACTAATGATTTACTCTGGGATGATTTGTATTAAATGATATTGTAAATGTATCTTAAGATTTCAGTTACTTTTTAAATTTTCCGTTGCGTCTTCCCAATTTCCCTTCACTCTCCAAATTTCCTAACTTTTCCAGGTTTTTCCTGCTATCCGGATGCAAACCAACACAAGTGACAGGCAATAATTTTGCTAAAGAACCTTTAATTTTTAGCTATAAAGCGTGTGTTGGTCTATTTGGAAATGATTCGTCAAAACTTTATATCGTAACTCGCTGATGGATTCAAACATTCAAAAACAATAAAAGAGTATAGTAGTATTACATAGATTTGAGTTTACTTCGGGACAGATTCATATCAGTAAAATACGATACTTTAGCTAAACATATTTACAAAAAATGTTTTAATTATACAATAGTTCCTTCTTGGTTAATTAAATTTATTTTTCAAGTATTTTATCAAAAGAAGGTTATTCTAAAACTTCTCACAACTCTGTAGCCTCTGCAGAGAAAAAGTTTGGGATAGATGTAATCCGAACTTATGCTAGCCCAAAACATTAAAATATATTACTCGAAAAACAGAATTCAATCTCGGAAAAAAAAATCCTTCAAAGCAAATAATAAAATTTGTCATCGTGGCTACACATTCGTATTAATTCAATTTCCTCTGATCGCACAAACTAGCATAAGACAGGGTCCGATACGCAAATATTGTCTCAAGTTGGTCCACTACTTTTTACTTTTTTTTTCCTCTCTTCCGAGTGAGGTTTATATCACGTGATATATGCTAGTGTTTACGCTGGTATATTTCTTGCAAGTAATT
>CABFWB010000053.1:595488-611211 GCA_902151455.1 Timema bartmani
TTTTCTCATCATTCGAGTCGAGTCCAGAAATTTTACATTGGTAAAACCAATTTCTTATCTAAAATGAGTGTGTAGCTTTATTTATTATACAAATAAACTAAACATTATTATTTAAGTTTTGAGATAATTAACGTCTTGTTTTTACTGTTCATACAAACACATATATCTGTACAGTTCTTCAAAAAATTCTGATTAAAAACCATAAAATAGGGGATAAGAATTATAAGTGGGGGAGGGGAAGGGGGAGAGGGAAACCACCAACCTCTCAAAACCCACAATGCTTTTAAGCAATTTCAAACATTTCAAACTAACCCTCCAACGCCTTATTTCTTGGTACAAAAAAAAATATACATAGGGGCAATGTGTTGAATGTTTTGCCCGGCTAAGCGAGTTGTAATAAGACAGGAAGATGTGGGAAGGGGGAAGAAACTTAAGAATAAGAAGTAGAAACTGTAACACATTGTGTTTCTCGCACACTTTATCATCCCCTTCCTTCACCCTCCAAACCCTCTCCGCCCTTCTAGGCACACTTCTTTTGCCTTATAAGGAAAAGGGGTAGGTGAAGCTAGAGGCAACGAAGGGACACATACATATATATATATTCTACCTCCTCCTTGAATAATGATTCCAAGGGGTTATACGTGATAGGAACTCGACTAGCAGAAGAAGAGGGTTGGTTAAAAGAAATAGGGAGAGAGAGAGAGAGAGAGAGAATAAAAAAAAGTGAAACTTAGGAAAAGGGATGATTTGTCACCTTATTTCTGCAAATGTGTGCAGGTTTCTGGGAGTTCTTATACGCAGTTTGGTCGAGGGGTTTGGAAAAAGGGGGATGAGAACTTGGAGGGTGGATGTGGGGTAAGAATGGTAGCGTACCACTACCAATTAAACTGTGAGCATACATCTTAGGATGTGACGGAGTGCGGGGGGTGAGACAAAAAGGGGGTGGTTAGAAATTACGATCGAGACTTTAGAGCTGCAGCGTTTCCGCTATCAGAGGAACGCTTTATAGGGCTGTCTGGTGAATTGTAGGGGGTGCTGTTCTAAAATTTTGTGCTTAAGTAATTTAATTGGCCATAGATCTTATATTTATGTAGTCCTGTAAATTAATTACTTCAACTGTTGCAACAAGAAGCAGAAAAACAGAAGAGCAATACAACATTTCAAATACATTTTTTGAATAAAATATGCGTAGGCCTAAATTAAAAACATTACTTTCTTTCAAAATTAAATTATTTATTTTTTCTAACTGTGTGTGGTTGTTTTTAAATAAATACGTGTTTATAAAGTAGACCATCAACACAATTTAGTATCGCCAAATAAACAAAAATTGAATTTATCTGCAGATTATGTTGACAAAATGTCAGGCGAATCAAAAAACAAATTCTACCAACCAATTAAACAGAAAATAGTTACACTACGTAAACTACACAATTTTGGAAATAGACTTACAGGAGGTAGAATATCATACTCTAAACTTTAAGGCTTTGGGTTGTGTGCCTGGCAGTTTTAACCTAAGGTGATTCTGTTCAAATATATTTTTTTAAATAAGTTTTTCGGTCGAAATTAACCTTATTTAATTTCCTACAAATCTATCGCCATCATCATGATGGATTATAGTGTAAATTAACGCCATTATATACTAGTATACCTATGACACATTTTTATTCCTGATAAATAGGGTTTAAACATTTCTCCAATAAACATGTAACAAAATGGTTTAAAAAATGTTATTACCCAAATGGGCCTACAAACAAATGTCTCAAGGGAGGCTGTTAATGTGAACACAGTTACTATAAAGTTCTTTCTGAACCATAAATTCAATTAGGTATAATAAATTTATACAGTGGTAAAATTTTACTACAAGGTATTTAACTAAATGGGTACACAATTTCATAATATTCTCAATCACTATAATTAATTATTTACTTATATGACAGGAACAAAACCCATTTCACCCATATAAATTATTAAGATGATGTAAAAAAAAAGTCTAAGAAAAATCATACGTTATACTATTTTCATCCGTTTTCAAAAATAAGAATCAAAGAGTTTTAAAGAACTTGAGTGTCGTTATATTTTGAAACAGAATGACTCCACTCTAAGAGAATGTGTGATAAAAAAAAATGTTGGCGAATAAATAAATTAAAGTCACTTGTTTTCAAGTGTGAAGCTAGTTAGCACATGATCTCATGCCAAGAGACAGTCAAGAGCGAGTAGGGTTTAGTGGGGTACCATATATATATATATTTTTTAAATAAGGTTTAGGGGACTAGGGGTTGTTCGAAGGAATGTTGGCATCATGACAAGTCTCGCAATACAACCCTCATGTTTTACATGGCATCTTCCTGTTCTTATTATTTCTGACCCAACTCATGTCCCTCCCTGGAGCTGTACCAATATTTTTCTTGACACAAAAACTAAATTAATTTAGCAATCATTGCATTCACTCGAACTTTTATTACATTCGTTACAAAGTCGTGGAAGGCAATTTTTTAATATTGCGATGGTAATTATTAGTATTAAATAAAATGTAGCCTACAGTAAAAATAGCCTACGCTTTAATTCCATAGCTTTATTTATAAAATAATGAATACAGGGTGACCTGTTTTGGTGGCAACGTGATCTAACCTGCTGCTTTCGCAATAGACTAGACCGCCGATGGCAGGGTAACCGAGGCTCAAATCCCTGTCGGGTGTATTAAGGGTGTTTTTTCTTAAATGGGTTTCCACTTTTCCTGCATGCAAATGCGAGTGTACGTCCTCTAAAGTCAACCTTCATCTTCCCTAAATCACTAGCGTAATTAGTACATATGCGTATAACCTGGACAGGTAATGAGATATGCTAGGGAAAAAAAATTACAGGGTGGTCAAGATAAGATTTAAAAAAAAATTATAACTAATATTTTTAATCTTGAAATATAAGCTAAAGTCTGTTCAGCGTAGGAATTGTTTTCTGAAAGGTCTTTTTCCCTACCAGAAATCTATTATATGATAGGATATTGGTAGGAAAAAAGACCTTTCAGAGAGTAATTCCTACCATGAATGGAGTATAAATAGATAGGTAAGGATCTCTTTACTTTCTCAACTATAGAAAGTATTATATTAGTGAACATTTTCTACCTCGAGATTATGACGAATCTTGATGTTTTAAGTGCACCCAAAACCCGCCAAAAATGGTCTTACAATTCTGTTTCTATCTATCTCTTTCTCTCTCTCTATGTCTATCTACACCTGGGGCTGGAGATGAAACGGTTGGATGGATTTTATTCAACCAGCTATTTATATCTTACATGGTTCTGCCTCGGGCCTTCATTTTGATTTTGAGCCTTGATATTTTTCAAAAATTACTTAAGGCTATGTTTAAAATATATCTTTGGCGACTGTTTGTCATGGAAAATGACAATGTTTGATGGGTTCTCTTTGGAGAAAAGTTTGTATAAACGTAATTTACTGAGGAATAATTTTTGAAAATACAAAATATTTTGAAAACAGCTTTTAATTTTTGTTTAAAATTGATACTTGAGTAGTGTTTTTATTTTACATTATGAACAAGAATGTTATTTCTATGGTGGTCACTGATTAATTATTTTTTTAAATTGTCTCAGAGTATAATATAGCCTAATTTATGATAAAGTATGTACGATGGTTTCATTATATTTATTTAATTGGTTTATTTAACTTACACCTGCAAATAACATCAGATGTTATACACAAACGACTTAGAAACTACCTTCAAAGAATAGAACCTAACACTTATAATCCCAATATCCTTTGCATCTACATATTATTTACTAATTAGAAGACATATCAAACATTCCTGGGATTATCTTCTTCAGCTTAATCCAGAATCAAACTAGATTCCCCTGAAAGTTTCAATAGATTACTCTAAACAATTCGCAGACTTGTAAAGCTCTCCTAAGTATTCTAGATCGGGTTCAAGTGTGATTATTTTACCCATGGTATTTATCAATAGGTTCCCCCCTTCCAGACGCTAACGTGGGTGCACTTTCCCTTTAATCTCCATACTCATACCCATCAGCTGTTACCGACATATGAAACACCGAATTATTCCATCCAGCCCGAAAAAAAATTTAACAAACAAACAAACAATTGCGTTCATAATAATAGACTAACATCTAATTACTACACGAAAAATATAAAGTTGTAATTTTTTGCTCGTAAATTTTTTCCAAGCAGGCTTACCAATTTTTTTTTTCCTCAGCCCATACGATCACCTATATCAGAAAGGTTTCCAACCCCTACTCTAGATAATGTTTTTAGAAATCATTCTGCTAAAAATATTAATGAAAAAATTAAGATCTAACATTTGTCTATGATTTTTTTTAATGTAAAAAGAAGCTTAAGATCGTTTCAAAGTAATAGTATTTTTTGATTAATAAACACTGAAAGATCGTGAAAGTTCTGATCATACGTCATGGAAATTACACATAAGCTCGAGGGATGAAATGTTTTAAGGGGTGAGGTGGAATTAATGCATGAACATTAACACCCGTTTATTGTGTCCTAAGTACCTCAGAGGTGCTATTAATATAGAGACATCAACATTTTAGGAACTTCAGGTCTCAACGCCCATATTTATGTAATAGTGTTTGATCTGTATTCCCTTGGTCAACTCTATGGGTCTTGTATTATGGTTGGAGGGACTATAAACGTGGGAAATGTATGATAACTATCCAACTGTGGCGATGTTGTCACTCATATGTGTGTGTGTGTTTACGTTCGATGTTTCAGCAGGATGTCATGTGAGAGTGTTTTCTGTTTGCAGGGTCAATCTAAATTTATTAAAATGTTTTTGGATGCAGGAGTGGCTTCCAAAAAAAAAAGCTTTCGACACTCTGGGGTTGTTTAATGTTGGGGTAACATTTGAATATAGAAGAATCCTAAACATTTATATCGTTACCAAAATGTTACAGAAATGTTGGTATTAAAGACATATTAAAATTGATGAAGAGGTACTTTAGAATGTATTTTTATTAGGCGCATTATATATTCTAGATTAAAATTTTGCATACTTTCATATTTATTATCTTAGAAAACATATTTTCCGAAATTAAAAAAATGGATTCGTGATACTACACAAAAACTGGTCACTTGAAAAAACTTTTTTTTGTCATTTTACCTGGACAAACATATATAGTTTCAGTTAATAAAACAGTTTTAAACACACTAAAATGAAATAAAATATAATTATTCAACTGTGAAAGTTAGAGTTTATGGTTACGGCTAGTTGGAAAAAAGTATACCTTAACTTATTTTGGCAATGTGACATGGACTAAAATTTTTAAAATCTGATTAAAAAACTGTCATACTAATATTTGGTTGAAATAAATCTTTTAAAATTTGTTATATTATTAGGAATATTTTAATGTTTTCGTTTCAACTTGCAATATTGTTTCATATTTATTGTTATTGAGAGATCTTTAGATATTATAATATCAATTCCAAACCATGATAAATTTAAGATTTGAGTGTTTTTAGATCCAAAATTTAAAACGTGAATCGATTCTTTTTGACTCCGATTCATGAAGTTCTAACAAACCAATGTTCATGTTATTAACGAAAGATCAAACAACGAGACTATGCTAAGATTAAGGGTCAGTGAGCTTGGATTTTTTCACTCGAGCTTAACTCTCGTTGAGTATTTCAAAAAGCTCCCGAGTTAGGGAAAAGTTTTTGTATATTCATAATTTTAAAATCTTAGAATGATATATTTTTAAATCAAAAAAGTATATTTAAGATATCAAGTAAACATGAACAAACACACTTTATGTAGTTACTACTTGCATTGGTGTACGCTCAGACTAAATACCAGGACCGTAAAGAATGGTTGGATGGAGACATAGGGGTTAAAATCTCAGCTTCCCGCTTCGGTGGCCGCGTGGTATAACGCACTACTCTCGTGTTAGACTAGACCGCCTAAGATGGAGGGGCGAGGCAAAGATCGGGGTTCAATCCCAGTCAGGTTCACTGAAGGTGGTTTTACTAAATGGTTTTCCACTCTCCTTCTACACAAATGTGGGTGAATTTCCTCTCAATTAAACCATTCTAGTCCCTACCCATTAGTGTAACTAGTAGGCCTACATAGGCGTATAGCCCGAAGGGGTAGTAAGAAGCGGCGCTTTGAAAAAAAAAATCTTGAATGGATGTTCTAAGGATTTTATTTTTCTAAATAGTTTCCACTCTCTTGTCACTCAAAATGTTTGTAGATTTCCTATAAATTCTACCTTTATCATTCTTATCACTTTGATATAATTAAATACTTATATCCTGCACTGTGGAGTAGAACTTGATGGATTGTTGCTATATTGTCATCTATTTGTTTTTCAGATAGGCCTAATTCAATACATGAAACCACCTTCGGTGGTCAAATTGAACAAGGTATCAGTCTCTTACTAGACTGGACGGCCGATAAGGGAAATTTTAGGTAGAATCTTATTCCAGTGTACCGAAGTGTTTTTTTTAATGATTTATAACTGCTCTTTCACTAAAATGCCGATACATTTTCTCTTAATTCAACCTTATTCATCCCCAAAACATTGGACTAATTATAATATATGCATATAGCGCGAACGGGTGGTAAAAAGCGGCGCTGAAAATAATTTGTTGACAGATACTTGATAATTTTTACACTTGATACGTTTTTCCCCGCATTATCCCCCACCCCTGGGTTAAAATAGCCTTATCTTGGTGTAACGTTGTAGCGTCCTACTTCAGACCTCATTCAAAGTAACCTCCATATTTCATCCTGAGTGAAGTGATGCGATAGCGTTGTTGAGGGTACACTCTCAAGAGGGGTACAGGGTGGAGGGGACGTCCAAAGTGGGGGAGTTTATATTACTTAAAGTGGTTTTTAAGAAAGTGTGTTTCGAAATAAGACATTAGTGGGAGACTATGAATTATTGGGTGTTTTTATCACTCCGTGTGGAAGCTACTTTACTCTTCTTTACTATTTTTTTAAAAGTATGATTCAAATAAATTATTAACTTGAAGTACTACGACTATGTTTTATTTATTTTAAGATACATTAAAACCTTTTTCAGTAAATCTTGGCCTAAAATTTTTACTACTGATATAATTAATTTTAATGAGATTGACACCATATGCAGAGGAAATAATTAGGGTACATCAGTGTGGATTTCGATGAAATGAATCAACCACGGATCATATTTTTACTTTTCGGCAAATGCTAGGAAAAAGTGGAAAAACAACATGACGATACATCATTACTATACAAAGATTTTTAAAAAGGCTTATAAAATTCAAAAGGAACAAATTGTACGAAATTAAGTTTGGAATACCCGAAAACTTTGTCAAATTAATTGAGTTATTTGTGACGGATACGCGTGGAAGAATACAGGTTGGATGTAACTTATAAGATACTTTCGAAAAGCATAGTGGATTGAAACACGGATATTTACTTTCCCCCTTACATTTTTTATCTAGCGTTAGAGTATGAAAGTTAGGGTAATGCGAGAGAGAAGTGAAGATTTGACATTAAAAGGTAATACTCAGATATTATGATAAGAAGATGATTTAGCTTTGTTAAGAAATAATAGTAAATATGTTGCAAGAGATGCAAAATTTTTATCACAGGCTAGTGAGGAAATATGAAAAGAATAAAGATCGGAAATGAATGTTATTAGATGAACTTGGTCAGTAAACAATTGTAAACATTTCGCCCACTGTCAAGGGATGTAAAATTCAACAAGTTAAACAAAAAAAATTACCGGTTGTTCGCTATGGCTATGAAATATAGTCACCTTAAATGATGAAAATAATTTAAGGTGTTAAAAACAAGGTGCTTAGGAAGATATTTTGTGCAAAAAGGGATGACGATACTGGGAAGGGGAGAAGTTTGCCTAGTGGTGAGTTATACATTCGCTGTAATAATTACAAGACATTATTAAGACAATCAAATCTCGCAGATTACGGTGGGCAGGAAATGCAGCGTGGATAGAAGAATCTAGAACCTTGTTTTAGAGTATCGACTGGAAACTCCAATGGGAAGAAACCATTGGGAAGATCTAGACGTAGATGGAAGGATAACATTAGAATGGACCTGAAAGAGATAGGGAGTATTGGACTGGATATTACATAGCTTAAGTAATAATGTTTGATTAGTTTTTACTTATTTAACGCAAACTTTCTGGAGTGACTGACGATCAGTGCACAACTTATAAGCTAACTTAAATCTAACTTAAATTTAGAACAAACACAACACCCAGCCCCCAGCCGTTAATTCATCACTATGAAAGGGAAAATGCAAATTTCACCAATGATATATTATTTTTCAGTCATGCAAGGAATCAAACCCAAGACCCAGAGCTTAGTAGACAAACACGCTACCGATTGAACTAAAGTATTGGACAATTCGTAATCGTAGATTAAATAAAATGATTTTGTTTAAGGAGTGAATATTATGATAATTATGTTTTCCTAAACAGTAGCATAGGGATTAATATAAATGAGAGAAAACAAGTTTTGGGTTGGAACAATGTTTTAGTTCAAAGGAACTTATAAACAAAAATAAAGTTGTTCTGACTTAATTTATTTTCGTAAAAATTTTACTTAGCAATGTATAGCTTTCTAAATTTAGTATATATATATATGTATATTTTCTATCTAAATCATAATTAATATATATTATTTAAACCAGTAAACTTAATCGTTCTAATTTCATTTCTTATTTCATTGATCTGAACTAAATGTGTTTTATTAAAATACTTTTACTTTCAAATTAAATTAACTATAGAATATTCACAAACCCCCTTCGGGTATCGATCCCGGTACCCTTGGTAGAGTAGGTAGTCAAACTACCAAAAGAGTTGTGGTGTTTAACATAAAACCAAAGTATTAATATAAAAACTAGCTTTTTAATACCATCCAGGTTCCATTTAGATTATCAATTCGACGAGATACATTCGACAGCAGGAAGAAAGACGGTGGAGATCAACACCTAGTCAATTCCCATTTGACAACTGAGTGTGTGATTAATGACTTCATTAATAATACCACCTATAGGCCTATATGTCACCCTAGCTCAGCATCAAGCAGTGATACAATGGCACCCATCATGCACTCTGGTCACAAGCTCCCGCACCCTATATTGTTTTGTACGACTCATAAATAACGATACAATTTTCTCGCGTGTCTATTAGTATCCCGTTCCGTAACAATTGTATCCATGACACACCCCATAAACTCCCGAAGAAAGGGAAAATATGTAGTCGCTCTTGACGTTATTTAAAACCTGAATATTTTGCTGCACATGCGGATGAAATCATTAATCAAACCGGGATGGGAAAGAAGACAAGATCCACGTTTTACGTGCCATTTAGTTGTGATTTTCCTTTCACTCAATGTCTATATATAAAAATATATTTTTTATGTATTACTCCTAAAAGTCTGAAACATTTTAAAATGTTTTTAGCCGTCTATTACCGACTCGCCAAACTCTACTATATTAGAAATCCCATCAACTCGACACAAACACGCTTCAGTGGCCGCATGGTCTAAGGCACTACACTCGCAATAGATTAGACTACCGATGACGTGGGAGATCGTGGTTTGATCCCGGTCGGGTGTATTGAGGATGGTTTCTCCTAAATGGTTTCCCACTCTTTCTCCACGCAAATATGGACACACGTCCCATAAATTCAAATTTCCTCATCCCTAAGTAATTGGCGTAATTAGTCCATAAACGTATAACACGAACAGGTAATAAGTAAAACGCAGTGCTAAAAAAAAACTCACCACACCCAATCTATGGAGGGAAATATAAGTATTGCAGTAATACAAATGAGAACCTGATATAGGCTCTAAAACTATTTTATAATTATGTACAAACTACTTTACGCACAGAAACGTTCTATTTTGTGTCTAGCCCATATTTCAGGTGGAAAATTCCCACTTTGATCAACATCATTGTCAAAAATATAGTGTGAAAATTAGAATGGATTCATATTGGATGCTAGGTTAGGCTAGGTTATGTTTAGGTAGTTCACCAATAATCGCTATAAATCTTTGCGATGGCATGACGCGCACGGATTCCATGACCATGGGGTTCGAGAGGCGAGTCTATGGGCCGTATACAAGAACTTGACTAAGTGAATGCTTTGTTGACACTAGAGTGGATTTGCTTGCGACATCATAGGCTAAAAGGTGGGAAGATTGTGCTCGGGACCATACTATCGGTCCACTAAGCATCCACTATACGTTCTTGCATACCACCCTATGAGTATCTGGATTGACAATGGGATGTGGCGAGTTAATAAGACAGTGTGATGAAACCAAAAGACTCGGACTGGACTATGAATGCCATTTATTTTAGCATCCACACAGATGATAAGAAGGTGTGTTTTATTGTTATTTTCCCAGGAGCTTGATAAACATAGTGGGACTCACCACTATTGCTACGTGGTTTAGTTTGGTCAAAAACCTCTCACGGGGACTTTGATTCGATTCTAGATGGTGCTGGTGAAATTATCTACTATAAAGGTTTGTCCTTGCTTTTAATTTCTAATTAGTAAATATCTACGAGATAGGAACTAGTGGGTAGTAGATGCGTTGTGTTTCAAATTAAGTTTGATTTTAAATGACCCGCTTTTATGGACGAATGGTCTAAGACGTCACTTTCATGCTAGACTGGCTTGCCGAGCGCAGGGAGATCAGGGTTCAAATCCCGCTTGGGTCTACTAAGGGTGTTTTTCTCTAAATGGTTTTCCATTCTTCTTCAACGCTAATAAGGTTAGATTAAATCTATAAGTGCTTTGTTCCTCATCCTTAACCCGTTAGAGTAATTATCATACNAACCTACTTACACTAATGGGGTAATTATTTTGAAGGTAGAATTTATAGGGGAAGTACCCAATAAAGGTAAAGTGATAAATTATTTAGGAAAACACACTAGCATAAACTGGTTGGGATTCGAACCTCTACCTCCTAATCACCAGCAAACCCATCAAGATAAGACTTATGCCTACCAGGAGAGTTAATGCTGGACTTAAATCTAATGCCTACCAGGGCAAGTAATGATTGGCTCAAACCCAAGATAAAAGAACCTTCGTTTGAAAAATAAATCTCTTAACCAGCCCCGGTGGCCACGTGGTATAACGCGCTACTCTTGCAGTAGACTAGACTGTCGATGACGGGGAAATCAAGGTTTGAATCTCGATCGGGTGTATTGAGGGTGGTTTATCAAAAATGGTTTTCCACTTTCCTTCCATGCTAATGAGGGAAAACTTCCTATTAGTATAACCTTAAAGGGTATAAGAAGTGGTACTAATAAAATTAAATTAATGTAAGCCATAGTAATTTTAGAGTTATTATAATAACATATTTCAAATTAACAACAGTAATAGTAACAGTAGAAGGGGCCAAGGAAGGCAAAGCGGATGATTATATTTCATTCAAGGGCTAAGGAGTTGTTGACCCCGTATAAATTGTTGATGGATGGAGCTTTGGAAGGGAAAAAAAACTTCATAACTACATTGTAGTTAACCATTCTTATGTCGTACTTTTATATTTTTAATAAACCTTCCTCCTCTACAAAAGTTTGACACACGGTTTAGAATTATTAATAATAAATATTTTTATCATATTAAATTTTAATATAGATACATTAATAAAGGGTAAAAAAAAAACCTCTGGAAAATTATTTTTTAAATATCAGTAGCTATGTGACAGTTCAATTTTACTTTCCCTCCACACCTCGAAGAGAGAAGTTTTGGGATCGTAAAAAAAGAATTGAATTCGAGATTTTAAAAAATATCGACGTTTCATGACCCCCTGAAAACCAAAAGTGGTCTTCGTGATGCCGTCTGTTTTTATATTTGCCATTTTATATCTCTGACTAGAAGTGAGTTTGAGATATTAGCAACCATAAAATTTTAATGGGGTATTTTGAAATATATAACATAAATTTTTATGCTCTTTGGTGGACAGAAATATTCCTCTTTTCTTGACGTTTCTGTAACACTCTATATTATTACATTTATTCTCTTTGGAGGAGTGTTTTCTACAACAGTTTATATTATTTAATTTCACAAATTTTACGAGTATTTAGTAAATGTATAATTTAAGATTAAAAAGAAAGTCTGTGTGGTGCACCGTACCATTTGTTTAGCAGAGGAAATTATGTTGACAATATTTTGTAAAAATTTGCCGTAAGTTTATCATGAGTCACATGTCAAAGACTAACTTTCCTTCAAGAACTAAAATGATCAAGATAAGAAATGGCCTTAATGGAATATGTCCGTTTATGGTTGATTTTTATTTAATATTTTTCGTAGCTCATATCTTTGGGAATTTTTTGTTGACAGTGTTGGAAATTGGTATTAATTTAATTTTGTTCTGTCAAAGATAAAAAAAGGGTTATCGCAAAAATATAAATATAGTAAGATATTAGCATGAACATTTATTAACTATTAGCTAAGTTTGATATATTATGGAGAGTCTTTCAATCCAAATAGTTTGGCCTATTTAGTTTATTTCCCCACCGCCTACCCAACCGGGATATCTACATTTAACTAGGATATTAGGGTAGAAGTAAGGAAGGTAGAATTCAAATTAAATTAACTAAGATTTGCGTCAAGAGGGATTCAAAATATCTTAGGGAAAGAAACACCCTTTACCACAAGCTTACGAGACTTGAATCATAACCTCATCGCCTGCGGAAAATTATACCAAAAAAGATTTACATTTAGTCAACGTGCCCAACGATATTTTAAAATTAATAAATACATAATTTTTTTTTTCAATATGAGCCTTTATGTGTACATTAATACAATATAAAAACACAAAATACAACTCTTTATTGATTTGAAAAAAAAAGACAAAATCTGTAATACGATTCACTTTGCAAAATCTACTTTATGATAAATTAATGAGTAGGCTACTTTTTATTTCAATAAGAATACAACCCACCTCAGTGGACGAATGGTCTAAGGCGTCCTCTTGTGTTAGACTAGCCTTCTGATGAAGGGTAAACTGGGATTCGAACCCTGGTTGAGTCTACTAAGGGTGTTTTCTTTTCTTCAAAATTGTTCCCCACTTCCCAACCACGCAAATACTGGTAGATTACCTCTAAAGAACTTCCTCCCTCATCCTTAACCCACTTAAGTAATTATAATATATTATTATAGCCTGAATAGGTAGTAAGACATGGTTAAAAACAAACAAAAAAACAAAACAAGAATACATGAGTTCTAGAAGTTTGCATTATAAATTACACTAACGAACTTGTTATTTTTGTCTCCCATTAATTGAGCAATAAGAATATTTCATGTTAAGAATCTTTCTTCCTCCAAACTCATCGCTTACATTAATTGACGCCTGTACAACTTGTAATAACATAATGAAAGAAGAAGTAGGAGAAAACTTGTAATAACATAATGAAAGAAGGAGTAGGAGAAAAAGATCAAAGCATTTGAGATACAATACAAGAAAACCCATCTTATCCGATAGTATCCAACCGGTGTTTTTCTAAGATAATTGAGATCTTATCAGCAATAATAGTTTGCACACCAAATTTGTTTCATTAAAATTGTAACTTTAAGTTGAAATGGGTTACTCCCCTTTTTCTTTAAACGCCTCTCCGGAATTGTGTTGGACAATATATTGGCGCTTACGCTAAATGTTGTTCTTAAAAAAACCTCTTTTCTTGGGAGGGGGGAAGGGGGTTTGTACACTATACAAAAACATGTGTTCTATAAACAGCTGTAATCAAAACTCTAAAACTAGTGTAGTTTAAAATGGAACTAGAGCCTAATTTTAACTGTGAAACCTATTTTAATTTAAAATGGTTATGAATGGGTTAAATCACGTGGTTTAGTCATTTTCTGAAACTATCTTGGTTCCAGACAGCTGTAAAAGCTTACCAAGCTCTTAGGTTTATTTTGAAGTTTAGAGAACTTAAAATTATACAATGAATTTGTAAGTCAGACCCACACATTGGTTCCATAAAAAATATGGAATGAAGACTTCGGAATATCCTGTGAATAACACATTACAATAATTATTCAATGAATACTCCAGTTTTCCTCCACTATCCACCTAACATTTATAAATTAAACCTAAACATGACCTCTTTTTAGCTATAGATCACAATCAATGTAGTCATTTAGTAATCAGTATTAGTTACTTTTTAAAAAAAAATATTTTGAATAAGATTGGTCTAGGTTTGAAAAAACAAAAACCTTATTTTAATAAAAAAAAATAGTATGGCATAATTATGATAACTTTATCATGTAGTAAATTATAGCTTAGAAGTAAATTTGCAAGATTTAGTTATAAGAAATAATACCCTTAAGTTTTACTCAGGAAAATCAACATAACCTATTGTTAAGCACAGTGAAAGGTCTTCATATAGGCCCTATAAAATTTAAACAAATTGTTTGACCATTTAAAAAAAATCAAATTTAAAAAGTAGTTAATTTTTAAAGAGCGTTCGAATTTTTTTGGGGGAAAAAAATAGTCCTATATATCACGACAAAATATTCTCGGATACCAATTTTGAGCTTGATCTTAACGGCAAATTTCAATTAAAAATAATATTAATAGTAAACCTATTCTTTAATTAATTAAATTCATATAAATCAATATAGGCTACAGTATTTTTATCATTTAAAATAGTCTGCCAAAAATTTTTTAAACAAAATCGTTAGAGCCATTTTCAAAATTCTCAAATATTTTAAAAATCACCATCAGTGAACTAATTTAAATTATTAATTTGAAGAAATATATATCAATATATATAATTATTAATAATGTAAAAAACTTAGCAGATATCCATTTTGAACCAAATTGTTTTAGCAATTCTTAAAATATTCTAATTAAAAAAGTTATAAGTAATCTAACATTTAACGAATTTTCCTCCGAAAAATACAGTTTGTTCATGTAAAAAGATCACTCTTTAGTAAGCTAACCTTAATTTGAGGGCTAGGTTCAATATGAAAAAAAGAATTAAGGCATAGTTTTATAATTTATAACTATCAGGTTTGAACAAAATCCATCAAACCGTTTTAGATCTATGGTCATGGACAGACAAGCATGGAGACAAATATAATTCTAAAATTAATTTTGATTTCGGGTTCACACAAAACGTTAAAATTCATCATAGCCTACTCCAAAAATGGAATTATTCATAATTTCAATACTTTCTCTTGACATGAGAAAATAAAACTGGTACAAGAACAATATTATGACTAAAGCTTAGGTCTTTAAAAAAAGGGAAAAAACTCAGTTGTAAAATAAAGTTGCAGTTCCAAACACCCGCCTTCCCCCACCCCTATGTGTAGCACTTCAGTATTTTTTTTTTAATTCCCCCAGATATTCCCCCTCAATTACTCCATTTCCCCTTACTAAATGAGTGCCATAAGGATAATTACGGACGGTGACGAACGACTTCTGTATCATACTATTTTAATCTTACAATTTCCTTCCTCAAGACACCACCCTCTTTTGAATTGAAACAAAATTATGAGATTAGATCACATAAGAGCTGTAATTTATTGTATTTAATGATTAATAAATCAGTATAATTTTGACAAAAGGTTGAAAGTTTAAATAATTATTAACTTGCATGAACCGACTTGGCCTTTTCAAAAAAAATATGTTTGGCTAAATAAAGTGCCCAGGCTTTACTTCAAACAATCCTTTAAAAAATATAGCAGTTAATTAATAAAATCATACCCCCTGTCCCCCC